>JASANF010009753.1:0-19877 GCA_030248245.1 Trissonchulus sp. WLG1_4
GTTGGTTAGGGCAAATAAGTGTTAATCGAGAATTGTCTGCACAAGCGAAACGTATTGCTTCACTATTAGGCACATACATAAATTATCAAACAATGGAAATGTCGCTTTTTAGGTTAAATGTAGTATATATGTGGTAAAATGCGTCTGAGAGTGGAATCATTATTTACAGACATTATGTATGTCCGTTGAGCCGGAAAAGTTACGAAATAATCACCCCACCTATATTGTACAAGATCCGATTGAGTCGGAGGCCTGCATATTACGTAGTTTTGCTGACTGTACCAGCACTTGGCTGTCAAAAAGGTATAAGGTCAAGGTTACCCTCCGATAGATAATCATCCTTTGGCGTGTCCGCCCTCGGGTGCGGCATCATATCCGTTACAAAGCTCTGCAGCGTCAGGGGCGCTGTAAGTATGAATCGACCCTAACTAGTATATGTTTTTCAGACAGAGCTGGTGATCTCGGGGCCAGAACATTCAATTTCGCTGGTGACCCCTCGACCAGTCCTGCGGAAAGGCTAGCCGCCTGGCAAAAAGAAAGGGCGGACGCTCTTCTAGCTAGAAAACAGGCTCGGGCCGACGCACTAAGTAACCGCGCGGTCAATTTTGCCAACAACCCCTTCCACGAGTCCGGCAAGAGACCTAGCCGCCGCTCAAAAAGCCAGGGCGGATGCTATTCTAGCTCGAAAGCAGGCTCGGGCAGATGCATTGAGTGGACGGGCGGTCAATTTCGCCAACAACCCTTCTACGAATCTGGCCCTTAGACAAAAAGCTCAAGCCGTGCCAAGTGCCGCTCAGCGAATCGCTGCAAAGAAAGAAGGAGCGAGTAGCCGCCAAGAAAAGAGCGAATGCGAAAAGGTGAAATAGCGCTTTTCTTTTAGCTAATATTGGATTTAGCGGATTAAGATTTAAATTCGTTTGGTTAGCTAATAATGCGCGAATACCTAGACGCTTGTTTAAATATACATACTAAAAACTCAATGAAAAATTAGCAAAAAGTAGTGAAATTAATGTTTTGTAATAAAAATGATCTAACGTTTCACATTTGTGCAAAAAATGGCTCATTTGGCCATGTAGTTTTCTTGAAAATGCTTAAACATAAATTGATAGGGACAAGGGCAAGTATGAACCGGGCTTTACAGGCAACATAGGACTAGGCATCATAAAGCTAAATTTCATCGGCTAAATCTAGGTTTAGTAAAGGCACTTTTAGTTACTTAAGGTATAATATATGAAAACGTAGTGAGGGAAGGACAAATAAGGAAGCAGGCTTCGAATCACTCATCCCTTTTAGGTTATTACTTCTGTAAATGCTTTTTTAATGGTCTCTATAATCACTACAAAAATTGCTAATTTAAATATTCTTGGCAACATTTTGTTTACTTGTTTGTTCATCTATTGTAATTTTGGATTCTAGGTTAAACTCTTCGACCTACCGGAAATGACTCTACGACGGAATCCCATCGGTGTTGTATCTATGTATCAAAACATAATTAAATTACTTCCTAGTATATATATACTTGTATTTGTTTGTTTGTATATTAAAAGCTAGTAACTGCATAACTAGACTTCACTATGAGAGTGTGCATGACCAGCTAGTCACAATCTGGTCACAAATAGCTTGATCTAGTGACTATACGACTTTCTATTTATTAGGTATTAAGCAAGTTAATAAAACTTTAGACCATATACACTAAAACTGAGTAGTTGCGCAAAAAAGCAAAAGTTGTGGCTCGTGGTGAAGCAATTTTTGTCAGACTTTTTAGTTCATACCAAGAATAAGGGTCTTCTGCACGTCTTCTGTAAGACTGCTGACTGACGGACATACGGATGAACGGACAGGCGGACAAAATAAAAGACATAGGCGATGTTTGATTGTATATAAACGTTGGTTAAACCCAACCCTAAGCTTCGAAATTTAGGATTGACGGAATTTCTGTACTACTAATTACTAAACTGAGTAAATAACAGAAACACCAGCTTGACAGAACGGTAGATTTATTGCGCACTAGCGGCCAAGAAGGTACCGGGGCCCAAATAGGCACTGTGGACCAAATGGCCTTTCTAAGTACCCAAATGGGCACTAACCTATTTAAACTTAAAACGGCCCCAAACGGGACTTTTTAGGTTAACAAAGCCATCAGCCAATCAGGTTTGGCTCCGCTCACAAGCTAGCTACCGTATATTTAACGTTGTGGGCTTTGTTAAAAGCAGCTCCCAATTGATTGGCTGATGACTTTGAAAAATGGTTCCATACCTACCTACTCCCATGTGGGAACTGGTCCCCTTTGGGTACGTTCCCGTTTGGGCACACTGCAGCGCCCAATCAGTTACGCTGCACTGCCCATTTGAGTATATATACCTTGCAGGACCCACGTGTGACCGCGACCGGGGCTAAAACACAAAACAATACAACAATTGCAGCAACAAATCACCCAATTTTATTGCGAAAATATCGCTATAGCATAACCATAATTTCATGTAGCAATTTAATTCTTCAGACTGCTAAAATGGTTGGAAAGTCTTTACAATCGTGTTTCACTTCTGCCTTTATCTCTGCCACTGCCTTGTCGATACATTCATCGTACTCGGCTGTGTCACCTTCTTCGCATCTAGGAATGTGCATTAAAGAATAACTTTAATAAACATAAACATTAAGTATAATTAGAAATAAGTATATTTTATTGTGTGCTAAAATTTATAACAAATACAACCGATCGCACGGTTTTCCAGGTTTTTATATTTATCATATATATATATATATATATAGTTTCCTGAGTTTTTAAAAAGCGATAATAGGTGTCTTTTCGTGTCTTGTGTCTACATAGCTGCAGTCAGTTATTTTTACGACGCAATATATGTAATTATAGGCTTATTGGTGATTTTTGTTCCTTCTAGAGAAGGAACATTTGTTATCATTGTTTGCTCCGATAACAAGAATATTCAGAAAACGTGACAGCGTAGCCTATAATTGATTACTGTGTATTCCTAGCCCTCGGACACCTGTTGTATTTTTTGTCGCATGGGGCGGTGCTGATTCTATTCGAACTAATTTTCAACTTAACACTTTTGCTAAAGTGATTATCCAATTATACGATTATAAATCCAATTATACACCTGCACCTACACAAAAACAAATTAGATATGTTAATAATGTATGATAATAAGCCCCCCATTGTTTCTAACTGCAAATTGACAATGTATATTTCCGATGGCCAATCAGAGTTGATATGCAAATTATCAGCATTCTTTGGCCAATAACTTCTTAGACATAGGCACGCCTTTTGGATTTGGCAGTTTTCGATTGGATATAGAGCGGACAGCAACCGTTGATATGCAAATTAGTTTTTTCATCGCAACTACTCAGTTTGTAATTGACAGAGCTGAAAGTCAGTGTGCGAGGTTTGTTGCTGCCACTTGGTGGGAGATGTAGGATTTGTAATGGGGCTTTATTTTTGAATAATAACAAGCACTTCTGCTGAGTGAGACGGGGTTACATTGTGAGGATTGAGTGTCAATATTCCAGTGGAAATATTAAACGCGGCCATTATTTGTGGATAGGTGATTTTCAATCCTAATTTTTGCACACATTTACTGCTGAGTTGCTCCAAAGCCTTACCGTAAATGGAGTCTTGACTTCAAGATCCACGTGCTGTAAATTAGATACTTATTTGTCACAAACCAAATCAGTTCTGAAACAACGGGGAAACGAGCCATAGGACGGCGTTTCTACTAAATATTTACTTCAATGAAAAAAAGGATGTTGGCCAATGTTTAAACAGTTTGAAAAATTATTAAGAAAAATTCAAAAATAGACTTGCGAGTTCTTGGGAAGAAAAGATTCATTTAAATTTTTTTTACAGATGCATAAGAAAAATAAAAGAATTGGCTCGTCCGGAGTTGAACCCGGGACCTCTCGCACCCAAAGCGAGAATCATACCACTCGACCAACGAGCCACAAGATACAGTGTGAAAAAATAGATAATAATATGCACCAGTGAAACACATGATTTCAGTGTACCGTTCATGCATGCGTACAGGTAGTGGTATTGTGTTCAATCTATATTCGAAATTTAGAAGACCTCATTTTTGCATAATTATGCTGTTACTTGGTTCACCGGTGTGTTGACTTGCTGCATGTCTGGCAGTGGATCTAAGCAACAACAGTCCAAATTCTGATTCAAGTGATAACTGACTAACTTAGGCCCGGTTGCCACTGCGCAGAAATAAAAAGGAAAAGAAATAGAAATGAGAAATAATAGACAGAAATAAGAAATAAGAACTTGAAATAAGAAATAAAGCCTTCTGCGTTCACATTACAGAAATAAGAAATAAAAAGTCGAAATAAGAAATAAGCCCGTCCAATCACAACTCTCACTGTTATTTAATTAGATGTTTGGAAGTTTTAATTGGATGGAAAATTTTGAGCGGCAATTTGAATTTTTTGGACCCGTACTACTAGTTTCAGGTCCATTTAAAGAAGGCCTTGTCACATTTTCAAGAAATAAAAAGGAAAATATCAGCATGGCAAATTATTGTTCAACTTTCCTCTTTTTTCAAGTAGAAAGCGATATCTTGGATAAAATTTTCTTCACATTAGTATCAGGAATTAAATATCTAGAATGTGCTCGTTGCCCTTTGCTGTTTATATTTACTAAAAATTCAATAAAAATGAGAAAAAATTATGTAAAATTAATATTTTTATACTAAAAAGCAAAAATATATACCCTAAAATATGTCTCGGTAATATGTCCGCGTAATATGTGGCGCCCCCGGGTGGGCTCGAACCACCAACCTTTCGGTTAACGGTTTTGTCTTTGTGTATCCCGGGAGTGTCACGGTTACGTATTGCTCTTACGTAATTACCGTAAACCGTTTCCATGTCACTGCTATGTTATTGTATGTGTGCAGCCTAGCTACAAGTGTGCTGCCAGATGAGTAAAATCAGTCTTGGCCTTGCGATTGGCGTAATAAATGCGTGACAATCTGAGCCGAGCAAACCAACTCTGTCTGACGCTTAGAAGCGTCAAACAGTGCTTTTCAATGGCTCTTATATACTGCCGGTGAAACATTACAGTGCTGAATCTGAAAACCATTACATATATACCACAACACTGCACATAGATTATTAATTTTCATGCACATAAAAATCCGCAGGCTAAAAAAAAACGGAAAACATACTGGCTGTGCAAATACAATTAAAGTAGGTATGCATGTGTGTATTTGAAGTGTTACACATCAGTAGCTTCAGTTTCTACCTTTCGGTCCCATGCCCTTGGTCCTCAATGTTGCACTGTTCGAAGGCAGACGCTAGAAGGTCCCTGCAAACACTGAGCAGTTCAGGATTTACAATCGTCTCTAGTTTCTGCATGACGTTTTCTCCAGGATAGTTGACACAGCTGAAACAATCACATTTATATATGCTATTCTCTTTAACTTTTTTAAGGGTGACCATGAGATAGACAGACTTTGTTCAATGCAAACGCAAAAATGTTCGAAGAAATACCTAAACGTAAATACCAAATAGATTGATTTGCTTTTATCGCGAATAGTTTACGCTAGAACTGACGCCACAAGACGTCATATTATTACGAACTTAAAATAATAAAAATATTTTAGCAAAATTGAGATTAGGCAGTTTGAGTAAAATTTTAAATGACGCAAACGCCAAACACGAAGCAGGAAAATTTGAATACAAATCTTTTGTCTACTGCAACTTAACCAAGCGAGACCGAACGATTCTGGACTGTATATCGTGTTTAAAGAACCATAATAAGAAGGTTGCATATAAAAGAACACTCTCCAGTTGCGTACTGTGGCTAATTTGCGAAGTTAAAGTGACACCCAGGTTAAACTGCTTTGGCAACTATATTTTCTAAGCGAAGTTTTGATCGTAATTTTTTTGGAAACTAAGTTATTTAGGATTGATAAAGGTTTTTTTAAGTGCATATTGAAAAATTTCATACTTCTTAAGCATTGTTTTAGGCATCGAAAATATTTTTGCAGTATGCAAAAACTAGACGCATGTTTTTGAAATGTTGCCTTAGCTTTCATTTGATAAAGTAAACATGTAAGTAAACAAGTAAACAAAGCAAGGTGTGGAACAATTACTTGGGCTTATGCTTTCCTCAGAAGGCCTCGTATTCACATACTAACACTAAAGTTTTTGTTAGTGTTTTAGAAAAAGCTTGATAAAACTACGAAAAACGCAACAGTGCTGAATTAGAAAAGTAGGTACAAAATTGTAGCCCCTAAAATTGCTACAAAAACGCTCAAATTTGCACTAAAGTTCAAGGTAGCTTGGCAGGTACCTTAAACTAAAGTTTCGTGCTAATGTAAGTGCCAAGGTTACTTACTCAAGTTTTACAATTTCAAAACTAACTCTTGCATGGTTTTGTTCCACACGGGCTCGTTTAAACAGCTTTGCATTTTCTGGCCAAGTTCTGTCATTGTGGTAGACCAAGTCACAAAACATCTAGCCGCATAACTAACTTTATCCCTCGGAACATCATAAGTTATCTCTTCAATTCTGTCGTAGCATCTAAAAACAATGCACCAAAAACTGGCATTAGATTATTGAAAGTGAATCTCAAATCTGGGGGGAGATAAATTTAGGGGGTATGCCGCCCCTCCCCCTACCCACATATGTGCATTCATCTGCGTTTATGACGGTGTTCGGACAGGTACTTTTTGTGCTTATTGAAACTTTCCCCAAAAATATTGAATGTTTCTGGCTGGGCCAAAAAACGGGTGTAAGTAAACATAGGCTCGATTCATACTTTCATCCGTATGTCCGTTCAGCCTGCAGAATGACGTCACTAGCAGCCTAGTGCAGTGGATCAGCCAGCGCATGTGACGTCATTATAAAGTTTATATTGTGAGATATAAACTTTTTTCAATTGCTTAAAAGTTTCTCAATTAATTTTGCTGAAAGTTTGTCAAAATATCCTCAAAGGTAATTGCAAACCTTTTTTAATGGTTTTGCAAGCAGAGTATGAATAAATAATGAGTTATTAACCTTTTATCCCTATCTTAATGCTTATCAACGCATCAGCGATTATATACTAAAGTGTGTTTCGCAGAGAATCTACGCGCTGATTGGCCAGCCACATGTTGCACAGAATGTCAACATGTAGCCTGAAAACGACCAGCGCATCTCCTTGTGCTATGTAGAACACAGGCAGAATGGAGAGTGTCTCACTCTTGTTACGCGGCGGCCTCAGCCGCCGCGTATATACTATAGTGCAAACGACTGCTATAGATAAATAACACGCAATTCGGATATTTAGTGTGTTAAACGGCAGCTAGGTCCCTAAATCACACAGTTTGTGTGAGCGTGTGTGTTAAATCTTGCGCGTACGTACGTAAGTACAACTTTTTTCTCATATGAACAACGTTCAATCGGCGAAATCTCCAGTATGTGTAATACATAGCATGAAGTTGGCTTGACACAGTACAGTTTAGACGTTATACGTAACAGCGCTGCGGTTGACCTCCATGCTCTCGCAGATGACATTGGTACAGTACACGATTGTTAGCTCGAGTATCTACGTATTTATTTCGGGGACTAAATTTAATGTAAAAGTCAAGTGAAAGTGAAGCGCACGCACGAACTTATATTCTTCGTATTTTCAGACTTATTTTTGACAACGAATGCAGTTCCTAAAGGAAATTCATTAACTGTTTCCTTATGGGAGCGTTATAAATCACTCATTCTGACAATCACGACTTGAAATGACAGTCGCCACATTTAGTGAAAAAAGTTGGCTTTGCAAAATTTTGGTGCCGCGTTTTATATTCAAAGAATATCCTCAGCACAGCAAGCATTTCGCAACTCGCAACTAACTCTATCTAAAATTAGTTTAACTTTACTCGCAAAGCGTGCTTGTTCTAAATAGAGTGAGACACTATTATGTACTCTTGGTATTACATAGGTAAGAACGTTGCCCTAAGACTCGCTTGGCAAGACTGAGCTAAGATTGCCTGTAGCCTTAGCGTTTGGGCTGACTTGAAAAAATAAAGTAATAAAAGCAGTAAGATTGTTCTCACGGGCCTCCAAAAAGTATTCGGAATATGCCATGATAACAATCCAATTGCTCGGTTATGGAGGGTGTAGCAGATGCACTCGATGCCTAAAAAGTAGAGGACAACAATAAAGCATAATAGACATAGAGATAAAAATAGACATAATAGACATATAAAACTGGTGTCACAAAAAACCCAGCCATTTACAAAAATCTAACCATGAACACATTTTTCTGAAAATTTTCATTAGCTAACTTTTTTCAAAAAAATCTTAAGCACCTTTTTTGAATTTTCTACTTAAAAGCTTTTTCAAACTGAGCTTAATAGATTACTCCAATAAGGCACCATTGAACTAAAGTTTAATTAAAAATCCGTCATTTCTGACCGAAATATTTGATTTTATTTGAAGTAGGTTCATAAGAATGCAAAGAAAGCATACCTGACAGTAACCAAACAAATTTACTTTCTTTGTACATCTTACATCCTTTGTACCTTTTAAGCCTGGTTCATACTCGTCCCTAAGCGTTGTCCCTGTCCTTAAGTGTTGTCCTTGTCCCTGTCCTTAGTTGTCCTTGTCCCTGTGTCCTCATGCTTTGTCCCTGTCTTTAAGAAATGTCCCTAAGGTCCATTGGGAATGTCGTTGTCCCTGTCCTTAGAGGTAATTGATTCATACTCCTTGAGGACAAAAGAATAGTCATTCTCACATGAACTAATGCCCAAACGTCATTGGATCAACTGCATTTGTTTAAAGTACCTTGAAAAAGTTATGAACCCTATTTATGGGCTGAAATAAAAAGAAAATTCAAAATTTCGAATATGGGATTCGAACTCTGATCCATAGGTTGAGAAGCAAAAATCATAACCATTCGACTTCCAAGGCATGGAAATCGGAGTGCTAGAACAGCTTTATGAACTTATAGTATTTTCAGGTTGGTTTAAAAATTGAAAACCAAATATTTTTTACGCAAAAATGTGTTAAATAACCCAAAAATAATGATGGAATTAATACCGCAACACAGGCCCACGACATTCTTTCACTAGTAGTCGAGTTCGTCCGTGATTGGCTGTTCTCGGTGTCACATGTAGTAACTGCCGTATTTTGATTGGCCGAGTTGCTTAGGGACAGGGAAAAAGTAGAACATTGCTCAACATTGCTTAGGGACATAGGGACAGTCCTTATGGCTGCTTAAGGACATTACCTAAGCTGCTTAGGGACAAGTATGAATTAATCGCAGCTTAGGGACAGGGAAAAGGAAAAGGACACTTCGGAAGTATGAATTAATCGTTTAAAAGGACAGGGACAAACCTTAAGGACAGGGACAGTCCTTACGGACGAGTATGAACCGGGCTTTACTTTCTTACATTTTTATTTTCACATTTCCGAATTGAGTGAAAAGGTTGAACATTTTTAAAGTTGCAGCCTACCGGAGTCATGAGTTATGAGAACTGAATTTTCTTGACTTTAGTCAAATTGGAGGCAAACTTTGGTTACAATAAAAATTTACTGAATCAATACGTTTAAGCCCGGTTCATACTCGTCCTTAAGAACTGTCCTTGTCCCTAAGAATTGTCCCTGTCCCTATGCGGGTTTGATTCATACTTTTCTGGTGTCCTTTTCCTTTTCCCTGTCCGTAAGCTGCGATTGATTCATACTTGTTCCTAAGCAGCTTAGGGAATGTCCTTAAGCAGCCATAAGGACTGTCCCTAAGTCCCTAAGCAATGTTGAGCAATGTTCTACTTTTTCCCTGTCCCTAAGCAACTCGGACAATCAAAATACGGCAGTTAGTACATGTGACACAAAGAACAGCCAATCACGGACTATCTCGACTACTAGTGAAAAAATGTCGTGGGCTTGTGTTGCGGTATTAAGTCTATCTCTATTTTTGTGTTATTTAACACATATTTGCGTGAAAAATATTTGGTTTTCAATTTTTATACCAACCCGAAATATACCAGAAATTCATAAAGATGTTCTAGTGCAACAATTTCCATACCTTGGAAGTCGAGTGGTTATGAGTTGTGCTTTTCAACCTATGGATCAGAGTTCGAATCCCATATTCGAAATTTTGGATTTTATTTTTTTCAGCCTATATATATACTAGGCTTAGCATTACTATTACAGCCTATACTATTTCCTTGTCCTCAAGGAGGATGAATCAATCACCTCTAAGGACAGGGACAAGGACATTTGCTATAGACCTTAGGGACATTTCTTATGGACAGGGACAAAGCATGACGACACAGGGACAAGGACACCTAGGGACAGGGACAAGGACAACGCTTAAGGACAGGGACAACGCTTAGGGACGAGTATGAACCAGGCTTTAGAATAGCATCCTACCACTGGTACAAGACAAAGTTGGCTTTTGTATAAATTACTTGGCTGCATCGTGCATACAAATCTCTGAGTGCTTTTGCAGCCACGCTACAGCCCTTACTATTCAGGTGTATCCTACGCTAAAAATGCACTGTACAAGTTCTTCTTAACACCCCAGCGTGCGTAAAGTAGGTACTTGTACCTCACGGCACTTGCACGGCACGCTAAATACTAACAAGCCCAATCTGCTGCAAAAGCTTTGATAAGCGTTAAGCATTCTTTTTCAAGTAAACTGACCTGGGCCCGATTTATCAAAGCAAAATATTCGTCGTTGAAAATGTTCGTCGTTGAAAATGTTCGTCGTTGAAAATGTTCGTCGTTGAAAATTTTGGATTGATCGAAACATTTTCAACGGCGAACATAACATGTAATTATAGGACAAATGTTCGTCGTTGAAAAACAAATGTTCGTCGTTGAAAAAGCAAATTTCCGTTGAAAATGTTCGTCGTTGAAAAAACAAAAAAAACAAATGTTTGTCGTTGAAAAACAAATGTTCGTCGTTGAAAAACAAATGTTCGTCGTTGAAAAATTTTCAACGGCGAACATTTCAACGGATGTCTTGAGCTCCGTTGAAATGTTCGTCGTTGAAAATTTTTTCAACGACGAGCTTTTGTCTTTTAGAACATAATAATGTTCTAAAAAACCAAAGCTCGTCGTTGAAAAATTTTTCAACGACAAACAATTTCAACGACGAACTTTTAACGACGAACATTTGTTTTTCAACGACGAACATTTGTTTTTCAACGACGAACATTTGTTTTTCAACGACGAACATTTGCTTTTTCAACGACGAACATTTTCAACGACGAACGTTTGCTGTTTCGATAAATCGGGCCCAGAAGTCATTTAAAACCAGTTGTGCAGCGGTATCTCGTTAGGGACGGTAAGCCATCCTGGGGCCGGTGCTTAAAATGGCTTTTATCGCCTTCAGATAAAATATTGCAATTCACTTAAACTTTGAATTAAGTTGTTTGGTAAGTAAAATTTTAGTGTAAATATATAAACCAGGGACACAGAAGGTTGGTACAAAATGCAATTAAAGTAACACAAGTGCGTCTGCTGGGAAATAAAAATTATGACTTATGTTAACTAAAAAAGCTTTAATAATTGGCAAAAAGAATTATTAAAAACAGCAATGTTTACTCAAAAAATGCGACCGAAACTCGGGACCGAACCAAGGACATTTAAACATTTATAGTCTAACGCTCTCCAAACTGAGGTATTTCGGCTAAGATACACGATAGATAAAAACCTTTAACAGCAGTGTGTGTATTTGCAAAAACTCTGATGGTCAGTTTGAATTTTTTGTCCAATGTTAAGGTTAACATATAAAACATTTTATTGTAAAAAATATATTTGAATGATATTCGCAATTTCAGTTTTTAGGTTTAATATCACAATTTCTGTTCAGTAATCATGATTGATCATACAAATTCTCAAATTGTCACGACAAAATCAACGATAATGTTTCATTGGTAACAACACATTTATTCAAAGACCTATGAGAGCTGATTGGTTTTAGACGGCAGCGCGTTCGAGTTAAAATCTAATGCCAGGTAGTTCGATTCCGTCCTTCACTTTTTTTGCGTTCCATAATCTCTAATGTTATTCCACTTAAAGTAGATGTTTTCACTGCCCATGCAATTCAACACTGAACCCATTCGAACTAACGTAGGAAACACTGCAGACCACATGTGACGCTGGCGCTGTTGGACTAAAGCACAGGTTACACAAACCAACTGACAAAAGGGGAACACAAGCTCAGTGTTATTGTCTAGAATCAAAATTAAACACCTGTTGTGCTGTGGCACAACAGAAAAAACCTCGGAAACGCGGACTCGATCCAACGCTATAAAAACAAACGATTACCTATGTATTTAATTCAAGTCAGCTGACCGACTTAGCTACCACTGTTCAAAATCATCGTTGTAACACATGACACAGTAAGCTTGTTGTTTCTTATTGTGCAAAATACATACTCCAAAGAATATAAAACGCGGCACATTCTGAACTGTTGAGACACCAGCAATCAATAAATCCAGTTACTTATGTACCTACATAGCTTTATTTTAAGGATAGTGCAGTACTACAGTAGTGCATCAATATAAACGGTGCTGATGGATGAACACTGTTATAATTATAATTCGGTATGTCAGACATCTCAGAGTCAAAATAACTGCCTTGTCCGATGTAATTTACAGGGAATTCGAATCTCTGGTTTTCTGTGAAATGCTGATTCTTTGCACAGTAAAATTTGCTGGCCATTGACATATCGTTGTAAATTAATGGATCAACTACTTTGAGTAACTATGATCGATGTTGGGTGCTGGCATTCTATGGCAAAATATGCATTACAGTGGTTCACCCACGTTCGCCCATCCAACATGCTGTTTCACACGCAGCGCTGGCAGCCTGATTTGCTGCTCCACTGCACAGCATACTGCATATTGACTGTAGGCAGACCTAGTAACTTGCTCTGTTACAGAGCTTGACCTAATATCTAGTATACGCGGCGGCAAAAATGACAAATGAGACATTTTGCAGCCTTTCATTTTAGCTTGATGAAAAATTGAAGTACATAAGTTTCAAATTTTTGTGTAAATTTAGCACCAATTTTAGTTCTACCATTCAATAGAGTTCTGGCATACTGGTTAAAGCGTCTGACTAGTGACTACTAATCAGAAGTACGAGAGTTCGATTCCCACCAGCTCTGACTACATTTTCGGTAAGTGTTTAAAACCACATGTAAAAACACTAAATTAGTGAACTTAAAAAAGTTCGTCAAAAATTAGTTGAAAGTGTAAGTGCAATAACACGTGTTATATATTAAACATAAATATTGTAAGTGTCCTGGCATATTCTCCGGCGCTACAAAAATTATTTATTGCGTAATTTTTCTAACCTACCGCTGCAGCAGCTATAGTCGCCAAAATTCCAAGAAACATCGTTCTATAACAGAAATAGGTAATTTAGGGGATCCAGCTATTTATGCTTTTAAATGTACTTAAGAATCAATATAATACTAATGACACAAAAAACTAAACATGCATATATTGCTCACCAAAAATAGATAAATCCTTTTATAGTTTCACCAAAGCTTAAAAAAGTCTAACTATGTATTTAGATTAAAAAATGATATCCTCAAAGTCCATTACTTTATTGGATTAAACGAGTAAATTTTAGTCCGACCAACGGTTCAAAGGTACACATGAAATTCATTATCAAACTTTATTAAATTTACTTTTTTCATCAAAAAAATATAAAATTTTTAGTCGGACTAAACGGATTTAAGGACAACGATGACTAGGCTGTGATAATGTGTCAGATTTGATATTTATAATTATACGCTAGCTGACTTACCAGTCTTTGGTATTTTATTGAAAGAAGACAGAAGCTGAAGACAACTGATATTTTCTGCAGTTGACATACAGTTATATATTCCTTCCAATTCTCCGCAAATTTTTGCCTGGTTTGATAATGACCGACAAATGTTAGAAAATAAAATTGAGAATGAAAATGAACCGCAAGCAGATAAAAAGTGATAAATTGCGGTTATTATATATTAGGGTACAAATGTTTATTTTAGCATAGTTGATTTGGGTTACGGTAACATTTGCCCTTTACACTGGTAAAAACTAGGGCAAATAAGTTAAACCTTAACTTTAACTTAAATTAAAACGTTAGGGGTTTTACTTTAACTTTAATTGTAACTTTAACTCGTAAAAAAGTTATGGGCCGGTATTCACATACTAAGTGTTATTCACATACTAACGCTAAGCGTTTGCTAAATGTTAGCGCTTATTTTGTACTAAGCTGTTATTCACAAAATAAACGCTTAAAAATTAGTATATATTACACTTGACTTAGCGCTTAGCAAATTTTAAGTAGTTAATTTTGGCTTTGGCTTAGAGTGCGCTCCATGCTTGATGTGGCGCTGGCCGCTGTGCATCCGGAATTCTTGACTTATTTGCATTTCCATATTGGTATTTATAAATGAAATCATAGATTTAATTAAATTACTATTTTTTTATTAATAATATATAATTTTAACGAACTGAAAATTTATAAAAATTGTTTTTAGCTGATGGAATACTGGAAAATGCAAAATCGACGCTACATGTTCAAGGGGGCATATCGTAAAAAATATAAATTTTCAAATAGGAGTTCTTGAAGAAAAATTACTTCGATTAAAATGCTCTACTCAAATAAAACAAATTTGAACAACAAAGTGCATTTTTATTTTGAACAATTAAAAGACCAAGAAGGCTCAAATTAGTCGGAAAATGTCACTAATATACCCTAAATTGCACGCCCTTCATTTTTCAGCCAACCAAAAACCTCCTCCACTCGACCTACCCCTTGCCCACACCATCCCCTGCCTAAGCGCTTAGCGAGTTTGTGAATACTAAACTAAATACTAAACACTAAGTATGTGAATAACACTTAGCGCTTATAAGCGCTAACACTAAAGGCCTATTCACACAGGGCTCATTTTGTTGCATGGCGTACGCCATGGCGCATGAGAGGGCGCATGAGCGGGCGCATGAGCGGGCGCACACGCACACTTGCCTACTGCATTGTGTGCATTGTGTGCATTGTGCTTGTGTGCATTGTGTGAGCGGGTGCATTCTGTTTTCACACAGCCTGCTGCATTATTTCACACAATGCAGTAGGCAAGTGTGCGTGTGCGCCCGCTCATGCGCCCTCTCATGCGCCCGCTCATGCGCCCGCTCATGCGCCATGGCGTACGCCATGGCGTACGCTATGCAATGCACCCGCTCATGCGCCCTCGTGTGAATATGCCTTAAGTGTAAACACTAAGTTTAAGCGTTAGTGTCATTATGTGAATACGGGCCATGGTGTTGACTGTATTTAACTCTAACTTACTGTAACTCTAACTCCTTTACTGTAACTTAAACTCGAAAACTTTGACTAACTTTTAACTCAAATGCAAACTTTTTATACTTTTACTTGTTCGTACTTTTTTACAACTTTTTTGACGCTAATGTTTCATTAACGTCAAATAGTTGTCTGGCTTTGGCTTACATACTCATATGTTGGCTGTTTAATTGGTTGGTTGATATATATGCTACGGTCTATATATGTAACGGTTAGTACTGGTACTCTGGTACTGGTACTGGTTAAAGCTATGTAGGATGGGACACGCCTTAATCAAGCGCTTTGGCTAGTGTATGGCCTGCCTAGTTCAAAACTCGATAAAACACCTTTTTCATTAGTCTGAGTATATTCTGTGAGCAACAAAACATACAGTAGTATTGCGGCTCCTGCGGCGCTCGTTAAGAAAAAACATCTAAAAGCTACCTACCAGCCTTAGGGCTACTACAGACTGAACGACAGCCGTTCTCAACCAACATCGCAAAACACATCTTTTTAAAACGTATGCACAACCCAAACTAAACTAAAATGAAACTACAAAATCAACCACAACATCAGCTTTCATAAAAAGGCAGCTTAGCGTATTTGAAACCTAAACAGTTACTAGCATTACTTTTGACAAGCAGCAATTTATTGCAAAATTGTCGAGTAAATTATGGTTTTACGGAGAAGAGCTTTTGTGTACATTAACTTTCGCTAAAAGTTAAACCTGCCGCCGCTGTAGCCTTTTTTATTGAGACCAAGGGTTTTTACCGGTTTACCCCTGACCAAACACAACCAATAACTATTGAAGAGAAACTATGTATGTGCACATTCATACACCACACACCGCGAGTACCGTTAAGGGTTAAAGAGCGAACCTCAACCCAGGGTATGGGCCATGGGGCTCCTATCCCACCCTCAAAAACGGTTCGGGAATAGTGTTGTCCTGAGGACCCGTCTCTATCCTTTCCGCCCTGTTACGGTTGAAATTCAATTTTAACTTCAAAGTTCAAATTGCAAGGTCTATAGGTATAAAATTACCTACAATGACTACTTTATGGGCTGGCAATTTTTGCACCTTTAGCGTGTACCCAAGATCAGATTTGATTTTTTCCCTAGAAATAAGGAAGGTTTTTCCAGCAAGCTACGATGAACATTAATTTGCTTGACTTTCAATTGCTCGACTTTCATTTGCTCGACAAAAACTTAATAAATTTTCAGAACAGCCAATGTGTACATTAGTTTGCAATGGGTCGACTTTCGTCGACATGATCGTCAGCCCTTTGATTAGACCCCTATTGTCTGTCTTTATAATCCTGGTGTCTTTGAATGCTCAACAAATTAAAGGTGACAATACTCCCTTCCTGAGATGGACATTACTTCCTGACAATAGAGGTCCAATTAAAGGGCTGACAAGCATACGAAAGTCGAGAAATCGCAAACGAATGTCAATATTGGCTGTTAACATTTATTAAATTTTAGTCGAGCAAATGAAAGCCGAGCAATTGAAAGTCGAGCGAATGAAAGTACGCCAGCTATACACATAGATAATATCAACATTGTAGTACATGATCCAATAACCGTAAACTACTGCGTAAACATAAATAATACAGCTGGATTACGCAATACGCAATGTGATTTCTAAAATATTACACCTCAAAAGTAACCGTATAGACGGAAAATAGTTATTTTGTAAATTTTGACGACGATAAAACACCAAATTTTGTGTGGCCAGCCATGTGGCAAGAAAAGTTGTAAATGGTAGGAAAATGACTTTTTAAATGTGTGTATAAAACCGCTTAATATTTGATATTTTGAAGCTCACTTGTTTCAAAAACCAATCTTGTATTGCAAATGCAAAGTTAGCTTTTTGGTGCGTGCTAGACTAGTTGGCTAGGTCTAGGCTAGCGTACGTAGGTAGCTAGCTTAATGTACTAAAATATGTAAAGCCTACGTACCAACACGTATTTTACGAAGCAAAGAACCAAGTTAAAGACCTGCTGTCGCTGAGGCGACGGCAGGAAAAAGAAAGGGACGCCAAAGCAAGCAGGCAAGCTTGCTCCAATCTAACTAAACTAGCTTAGACAATATAGGGCAAGGCTTGCATGTTAACAAAAGCAAAGCAGTGGGAATACAAAAATTGCAAGAGGCTGAAGAGCCACTTATACACCTCAGACAAAACATGAATAGTAACGTCTTTACAACACCGCCTCCCTCGAAAACGACGATCGTCTCCTGACGATTTTTAATATACAAAGGCCGCTAAGGCCGACGTCGTGCATAAAAATTAGAACAATGCAATACTCGATGACCTCAATGTCTTTTGCACCAAGTAGAAGCACCAAGTTCACTTATCGAAACAAGTTAAAATAAGGCGTATACGACAGAATTAAACTAGAATTATAACAGAAAGTAAGGTAACAATGTCAAGTGTTATAAAATGATGTCCGTTGAGTCCATGGTGTTGGAATGACAGTTTATGACATCAAGTTAATCAGTTCCTGTAGCCATTCCGTTACCGCCCGGGGGCTAGGATGCAAATTACTTGGGAAGAACAGGCGGAGCTGCTTAGTATGGAGGTGTCAACTTTTTGTAGGGTAAGTGCACAGGTGGAATCCCTTTCGGGCCGCTTGAGCAACAAGGTCCGCGTTGATTTGGTCAATGTCCGCCATCTCGTCCACATCGACGAGGGCGATTAGTGTGTTGATGATTGTACGGGATTAGCCAAAACGGTTGAGCAGGATCTCGATAATGTCGCAAAAAGTCAAAGTAACAGTCTCAGGAGTTCTGCCAGCGCTACGTCCTTGCCTTATGTTATTAATTCCGGCAAATATGACGACCCATTCAACTGACTGGGGTATCAGGTCATTTTAGCAGGTACATCAGAATTTCCTGCAGTATGGCTCCGCTGCGCGCCACAATGGCTATTTCTGGTGGGGCAGCCTCCTGGAAGCGAAGTGCGATAGAGTCACCGACTAAGGCAACAATGCAGTCCCCTACGGGCCGTGGAAGCGGTCGGTCCACGATACTTCTAGGTTTACTCCAAGAGGTCGATTTCTACCTCCAGCCGAGTGAACTAGCACTTCATGTATATGGTATACTCTGGTTACCTATGCATCTAGTATCTACCTAGCCAAACCTTTGGTTTTCAAATCTTCACGGTATGTGACTAGCATAAAAGTTGTAAGCCTGAAAAGCTTGTGTTTACTTGGTAGTTTTTGCAGAAATCAAAAATCAAAATCAAAATCAAAATCTAAATTATAAATTTAAAAGTCGGCATCAAAAATCAAAATTCAAACTTGTTTTCAATTTTTGATTGCCCGTTGAGTGCGTGTTGGGTGTTTTTAGGGCTGAGGGCAGGAATCTGAGTTTTAGGCCACTAGTTGTGGCTTTGAGAAGTTTGATCACGCTCTACTTGGGTTCAGCCGCTCGGTCATTTTCGTCCTTGTGTCCCTCGTTCCAGGCCTAAATTCCAAGAACCCCATGGTTCGTGGTTTAACACATAAACCATGTGTTAATACTCAAATTTTAAATGTACTCTGTCAAACGCTCGAACCTGCCAGCCTAGTATTTTATTGAAAGAAGACAGAAGAACTGCAAGCAACTGTCATTTTCTGTATGGGGCTGACAGTTATATAATCTGCGCAAAATCTAGCCTGGTTTGGTCATTAATCACAACAGCTATGTGAACCAGAAAGCAGATAATAAGTCATGAATTATTGTTGTAATTTGGTTTAGTGTAATTGTAGCGTGCTATACCCTGGTTTTTGCGGCACGCTGTAGCGTGCAACCTACTTATACTGCACGCTGCAGAAATAGCAAGAAAAGTTAAGACAAGATGAATCGAACCACCGCCATCAAATACGCGGTTTACTAATCCATCATCTTAACCACTAGGCCACTCCAATACTGACATCAAATTGCATAACTTTTCTCGTATATACAGCGGCAATGTAGTGGACTGCGTTTCGCACTGTCTGTACTCTGTTCTGTATGTATTGCTATAGCTAGGTACGTACGTAAATTCAGTATACATGTGACAACTACCAAATTGGCCAGGTTATCTCCAGCAAGGCTGTAGCATAATGGATAAGGTGTCTGACTGCGTATTGTGGTTGTGGGTTCGATCCCCTCCAGTCTTGAATTTTTGTTCCACTTAGCGGTGGAACATTTGTCACTGGTTTTAGCCCTCGTAACGTTAAATTGCGATGATACGTTAACTGTAGCCTATGATTTACATGTAATCCTAGCCCCTCCTGCAGACTTCCTTTTTTTCCTAAATGTGGGGGCATAAAAAGGAAGATACGCGGATGTGATTGAAAATTCAGATTTTAGCTATAGGTAACCGATATTATAAATTGTCTTACGAGTATAACACATTTTCTAATTTTTTAATTTCTAAGAAATTTTTTATTGGCTTTTTCAAGCAGCTGCTACACTTGCTCCCCCCCAGTTTGTAAATTTTACAGACAATCCATGATCTGTCATAATTAATTCATTTGCATATCGTTTCGTAACGATATGCAAATGAGCAAAAGTGGCTGGCGACTGACAAGACTTCGTGAAAATTGGTCTGAATGTGAATCTTATTATTATTG
>JASANF010009754.1:0-15421 GCA_030248245.1 Trissonchulus sp. WLG1_4
GGTTCACCTTTATATCGCTTACATCACTTTCTGCCACAACGTTGAACTCTCTTAAGGTGGCGCTCCTGAAATGTGACTTTTCAAAAAACGGCAGTTTGGGGCCAATTTTAGATACACAATGGCAAGCTGGTGTAAAAGTATGCCTAAATACAAAAAATGAAGTTGATTGATACAAATTAGCATTCACTGTAGACCAAACGTGAGTGGAATTTCGGCTTGCGATTTCTCTTCGCAAGTAAGTAGCTGTTGCACAATCAATAGCTCATTTTGCTCGCCTCAACGTGATCGAGCGGTCGCAAAAAGTCATTTTTGATGAATATGATTGATATATCGAAAAACACTAAAATCGCGATTTTTGAAAAACATAAATTTGGCTAAATTTTTTAGATACTATCGATTTGACAAAAATCAAATTTTGCGACCGCTCGAAGATGACAAGGTGCATTCATGTGCCAAATTTCAACTTTTTTCGTTAAGCCAATTTTTTAAAATCGCAAGCCGAAAATTTGCGTTTGTATTCACACGCACTATATTTCTGTCTCATGCAGAAAGTATTGCGTTAGTTCGCAAAAAAATTATACCACACTCAATAAAACACCAAAAATTTTTAATTACGTTTCAGTAAAACACAACTGCTAGTGTTTTTCAGCCTTTCAAATCCATTACATACGTGTAAATGCACTGGTTTGTGAAGGCATTTCCGTGAAAATCTATTTTTCTTGACGAAATTTGCTCAAAAATGTTCAAAAAAATTTTTATGTGATATGTGCATCAAATTGAAGGAAATTCACTTATGATCAACTTTTGTTCTTACGATGCATGTTTATTTTTGCGCGTTTTCAAAATAATGGCCAAAACCCACATTTCAGGAGTGCCACCTTAAAAAATACAAATATATATCCATATATCAGCATACTTTTCCTTCAGAAGGATACACTAATTGACTGAACGTTTCCAATCCACGAAGAATTCCCCAACTCGTTTTTGCTCGCATATTGGCCGCCCCATGTTCATCAATAGTCAAACTGTCTGAAACATAAAATAATATAATATTGCTGCCTTGCTGCACTGTTTCGCAACATAATATATATACCATAAAACATGCCAGTCAACTGTGAGAATTTGTGAGAGTGCTCAAAGCATTGGACTCACTCATTTACACAAGCCGAACGAAATGGATGTGAAATTAGCCCTGTCACGACTTGGGCAGACAATTTAGCGATGGTAATTTAACAAAAAAATTGTAAGTCCTGAATTTTACCTAAGAAATTACACAGATAACCTTTTTTTAAATTGAATCGTTTACGCACAAGATTCATCCATATCCAGCACCGGATACTGTTCGCATCCCGCACCATCGACCGTCAAAGAAAGTACATTCAGCTGAGCGTAGTCCGGCTCTAAACCTTCCCACCTCGTCTCCCAACGTTCATCAGCAGCCAAAACTTTCGGCAAAAAAGGCAACTTTATGTACCGCTTTAGGGCCTCCCGCACAATATCACATTTACTGTTGGTTTTGAAGACAAAATGATTTGGATCGATTTGCACTGTTTGACCAGTATATTTTATCTGTTGCGGTAGTGGGACGACTCGGCCCTGGGTCGGTGTCACCGGATCGTGTTGAGCAAGAAAGCAAGGAAATAATGAAGCCAAGAAGATGACAGCTACTAGTGCCATCTTGTATGTAACTACCCTGCAATATTCACAGTAGGGCAAATAAGTCAAACTTTAACTAAAATTGAAAAAGTTAAAGGTCTTACTTTAACTTTAACTTTAACAATAAAAAAGTCAAGGGTCTTACTTTAACTTTAACTGAATTGAAATTCAAGCACCCATACTTTAACTTTAACTTAAATTCCGCCAATTTCTTAACTTTAACTTAAATTATAACTTTTATTAAAAATTTTGAATCTGTACTTTTTTTATAACTTTTTCAATTACGGTAAGAATATTATGAGAAATATTAAAATTGTTCTAATTAACTAAAATTGTTGTCAAATTTAAACTTTTTCTTCTGACGCTGTACACCGTCGTAATTTTTGGTCGTAGTATTTTTACTGGAGGCCGCTCAACTCAGCACATTCCCAACATATTGTTAGAGCATGGTGTACATACTGGTGTAAAAATTATTAAAAAGTATAAATTAAATACAGGTTAATCTTCATAATTACTAACTGACTTTAAACTGAACTAGAGACTGAATTGAACTGCTGCATTGAATTTCAACAACACATGAACTGGTATTCACACACGCAACGCTTAAAACCAGTCTAAGAAAATTGGCATAACACAGGAAAACTTTTTCCGGAAAATTTCCGGAAATTTTCCGGAAAAAAAATTTCCGGTAAATTTCCGGAAAATTTCCGGGTTTTTTCCGGATTTTTTCTTTTGTGCCCTGCCGAATATCCGGAAATTTTCCGGAAAATTTCCGGTTTTTTTCGGGTTTTTTCCGGAAAATTTCCGGCAATTTTCCGGAAAATTTCCGATTCCCAGTCTCACCTTCCGGAAAATTTCCGGACTTTTTCCGGATATTTTCCGGTCAACGCCAAACTGTTGCCGGATAATTTCCGGAAAATTTCCGGGTTTTTTCCGGAAAATTTCCAGGTTTTTTCCGGGCTTTTTCCGGATAATTTCCGGGTTTTTTCCGGAAATTTTCCGGATAATTTCCGGGTTTTTTCCGGAAAATTTCCGGGTTTTTTCCGGAAAATTTTCAGGTTTTTTCCGGGCTTTTTCCGGATAATTTCCCGGTTTTTTCCGGAAATTTTCCGGATAATTTCCGGGTTTTTTCCGGAAAATTTCCGGGTTTTTTCCGGAAAATTCCGGGCTTTTTCGAGATAATTTTCGGGTTTTTTCCGGAAAATTTCCAGGTTTTTTCCGGATAATTTCCGGGTTTTTACCGGAAATTTTCCGGATAACTTCCGGGTTTTTTGCGGAAAATTTCCGGTTTTTTTTCCGGAAAATTTCCGGTTTTTTCCGGAAAATTTCCGGGTTTTTTCCGGATAATTTCCGGGTTTTTTCCGGAAAATTTCCAGGTTTTTTCCGGGCTTTTTCCGGATAATTTCCGGGTTTTTTCCGGATAATTTCCGGGTTTTTTCCGGAAAATTTCCGGGTTTTTTACGGAAATTTTCCGGGTTTTTTCCGGAAAATTTCCGGGTTTTTTCCGGATAATTTCCGGGTTTTTTCCGGAAAATGTCCGGGTTTTTTTCTGGAAAATTTCCGGGCTTTTTCGGGATAATTTTCGGGTTTTTTCCGGAAAATTTCCAGGTTTTTTCCGGATAATTTCCGGGTTTTTTCCGGAAAAATTTCCGGTTTTTTTCCGGTAAATTTCCGATTTTTTCCGGAAAATTTCCGGGTTTTTTCCGGAAATTCTCAAAATAATTTCCGAGTTTTTTTCCGGAAAATGTCCGAATTTTTTCAGGAAAATTTACGGATAATTTCCCGGTCACCCAAAATATGGCTTATTTTACAAGGGCCAACAAAATTTTTACAAGCATCTCTTGTCACGGGGTGTAGCTGTTTTCCGACACCAGGTTCGCATATGGCATAGTCAACTATAGTGGTGCGGGGAAAAAACCATATTTTCAACTTTTCGGGTCGTCCTGTGCTCCACATAAATCGGATCCATTAGTGCTCGCGGCTGTTATAACGGCCATCTTTCGTCTAACTGTTGCACTATTAAAATGGATTCTAACTACTCACGTTTCTGAGTAATAAGCCTCGAAAGTCGAAACCTTCGGGAAAAAACCCTAATGCGGGGAAAAAACCCTATCACTTTTTTCGGTTGTTCTATTAGCAGTGAGTATAAACTCATCGTGTTCTACAACTCTTAGGCTGCAGTATGGAATAAAAAAACCGTTTTTCCGACACCCATGTGACTCACTATAATTTTTCAAAAATCGACCATTTTTGGCACAAATGACTTCTGCCGAAATATGCATTTTTTCAATATTTACAAGCATTAAAAAGAAATTTTTGCGCCTATTATATACGTCAGAAACGGAGGACAAACACCG
Organism: Trissonchulus sp. WLG1_4; assembly: GCA_030248245.1. Lineage (NCBI taxonomy): Eukaryota > Metazoa > Nematoda > Enoplea > Enoplida > Ironidae > Trissonchulus > Trissonchulus sp. WLG1_4. Next base: position 4,014 of record JASANF010009754.1, read on the forward strand.
CCCGCGTCTAGAATTCTTGGATTGAAGTGGTATATACGCAGCAGGTAAAGCCTAAATATTCAAAAAAAGGTCAAATTTTGGTGAAACATCACCAAAACAGGTTTCGTAAAGGGTGTCGCGGTATGGGCCAAAACGACAAAAAACGACGTATTGCGGCCAAATAAACAATTTTAATGAAGTCTACGCAAGTTGTTAGCCCAGATGAACCCACTTTTGTAGCAACAATGGGTGAGTTTAGCAAAAAAATATCGCCAAATAAAATAGGGTTTTTTTCCCGCAATAGGGTTTTTTCCCGCACAAACTTTGAACTGTCACAGGTAAACCACAACGTTTTTCACTGTTTTTTAGCTTCAGAAATGTAGAGGAAAGGTAACTCTCTTGATAAATGCAAACGGCGTTGGCAAAAAGTTTGTTTGAAAAAATTATGACAAGTCAAAAATTTGGAAAAATTTGGAAAACTTCACTTTGAAATTTTTCAACACGCAAAATTTTGAAATTTTATAAAAAATGCTACAGACCTCAAAACTGCACAGCAATTGGTGTGGTAAGTCAGTTTGTGATGGGCTTTCTACCTATACTCAAAAAGGACCTATGTCGTACATAAGGTTCGGCCAGGAAATACTAAGGTTTTTTCCTCGCAAAACGCGTAAGGTATTTTTCCCGCACCACTATATATACAATATACTAAAATTTTTGCAAATAAATAAACACATGATAATTCTATTTTGTATGCAACCTGCTCATTTTTGCCAAAGTTAAGCTTTTTGATGATTTCACATTAGCAACTGACTTCTACTTGATGCCAGTAACTAAGACTAATCCTTGCTCGCCAACATACTAAACTTAAGGCTTAGCACCAAGCCTCCGCTTAAGCCAGTGCTCCGAGCCCTAAGTTAAAGCAAAACAGAGCCTATATACGCCTAAAAGCCCATGGTCTAATTTAAAAGAACTGCTAATAAGCATGAAAAATACATAACTTTGCTGCCGCGGTTTTTTCCCACAAATGGGTTTTTTCACCTGAGAAGTTTATATTTAGAGCAAGGTTAGGCCTACGACATATATATTTTTTGGTTTCCCGTAGAAACATTGTAATATAAATTTGGGCTACATGACAAAATATAGAAATGGGGGTTTTCTTGTTTGTTGTTGTTTGAAAATGTTTCAAATTTTTTTTAAAGAATTTTTATAAGTAACTTTTGAAAACCAAACAAAAATGGCCTGGAAACAAAATCCATAAGATTTGCAATCTGTTGTGCATATCAACGTGCCTTATTTTCTGAAGTAAACTTGTCATTGTCGTTGTCATTTTCCCGTCTAAAAACACTGCATCACAAAAACTTTAACTGGGCAAACTCTTGAAAAGTAAAGAACAGTACAAAACACTAAATACAACAAAATATACATAAATAGCAGCTATATAAAAATAAAGCCACAAAAGATGTACAAAATTGCGCCAATTAGAGTATATATACACTCAAAGTATAAATTACTTTTTCAAATATTCGAACTACAACTGCGTAATACAACCTGAAAACGAAAACACAAAAAAGTTTTCCGGAAAAATCAGGAAACTGTGGCAAACCGCAAAATTAGAAAATCACCTAAAAAATCCGAAGAAGTTTTCAGAAAAACCCAAACATTCTCATGAAAAAACCCAGAAATTTTCCGAAAAAAACCCGGAAATTATCTGGAAAAAACGAGGACATTTTCCGGAAAAAACCCGGAAATTTTCCGGAAAAAAACCGGAAATTATCCGGAAAAAACCCGGAAATTATCCGGAAAAAACCCGGAAATTATCCGGAAAAAACCCGGAAATTTTCAGGAAAAAACCCGGAAATTATCCGGAAAAAACCGGGAAATTTTCCGGAAAAAACCCGGAAATTATCCGGAAAAAATCCGGAAATTTTCCGGAAAAAACCCGGAAATTATCCGGAAAAAGCCCGGAAAGTTTCCGGAAAAAACCCAGAAATTTTCCGGAAAAATTAATTTCCGGATTTTCTCGGTTCGGAAAAAACCCGGAAATTTTCCGGAAAAAAACCGGAAATTTTTTAATTTCCGGAAAATTTCCGGGAAATTTCCGGAAAATTTCCGGAAAAAGTTTTCCTGTGTAAGACAATAAAATTTGCTAAAATGCTCGCAGAGCTCTTAACTTTGCAATAATACTTGCTTGGTGTGTAATTTTGTTGCGGTTAAGGTCACAGGAAGAAAGGGGGACTCTTAAAATGGTCTAAAACCAATCTAAAAACACTCTAAAAATTTTAAGAGTGAATTAAGAGAGCAAGTTAAGACCATTTTAAGAGTGAATTTAGAGTGTTTTTAGATTATTTAAGACTAATTTCAGATTATTTTAGACTGTTTTAAGATAATCTTAAATCAGTCTAAAATGCAGTTTGGAACTACGCTGCATAGTTTTAGATTGTTTTTAGATTAAATTAAGAGTGAATTAAGACTAGTTTTAGACCAATTTAAGAGTGATTTAAGAGTAAATTAAGATAATCTAAAACTGGTCTTAAATCCAGTCCAGATTAGCAGCTTACTATTTTAGACTATTTTAAGAGTGAATTAAGAGTAGTTTTAGACCATTTTAAGAGTGATTTAAGAGTAATTTAAGATAATCTAAAACTGGTCTTAAATTCAGTCCAGCTTAGCTGCTTACTATTTTAGACTATTTTAAGAGTGAATTAAGAGTAGTTTTAGACCAATTTAAGAGTGATTTAAGAGTAATTTAAGATAATCTAAAACTGGTCTTAAATTCAATCCAGCCAGCAGCTTGATATTTTAGATTGTTTTAAGAGTGAATTAAGACCAGTTTTAGACCAGTTTAAGACTGATTTAAGAGTGTATTTGTTGCACTGCCCTGGCCATTACATTAGCCGTGTTGCTTAGCCGATATTTATGTGGTCTTCGACATTATTTATTATTATACATTTCTAGAAGTTTGGCCGATTATATACCAAAAAATACCGATAACCGATACCGATACCGATAAAAAAATACCGACCGATACCGATATTTTCTATGAGATGTGTATATACTTATATGTGTATATAGATGTGTATATACAGGGGCGGTCCCATGGGGGGGGGGGGCGGGGAGGGGCGGCCGCCCCCTCCCCCCCGAAATTTTTTCCGACTGAAATTTTACACAAGGGTCCCCCCTTTGGTTTTTATGGTCCGGCCGGAAAATGTTTCTGATGCGTCCCCAATTGACCAAATTTAGTCTAAAAATCAAAAGGTTCCCCAAATTTTTTGCTGGGGGCTGCCGCTCCCAGACCCCTGCGACTCCGTGACTTACTATTCCTTGTTATTATCTTTCATCAAAGCCTATGCATGTATACATGAGTACATTATACTGCATTTGCATGTCTACACAAGTATATTATGCTGCATTTAGTGGTGTAATACACTGTCTGATCTGATGTTCCCATCTTCTGTTTTATTCTGCTGTCGGAAAAAATTTTTGATACGTCTCCAGTTGACCGAATTCGGCCCAAAAATTGAAAAAATCTCTATTTTTTTCCTGGGTACACCACTGGCTTTTACTACAAACAGACTCAATGCATTGCCCTTGATATGGCTGCGGCTATAACAAAATAGCGTAAAGCTGAAAAGCGCTATTATTAAAAGTGAAAAAATTTCTTCAGACCTCCGCCCCAACCGAAATCGAAGTCTGGGACCGCCAGTGTATATATATATATATTATTATAAAAATGCCCTTTCACCAAGGGCAGCAGTGTGGGTAGAATAGGAAAGTTGTTGGCTGATCTGTAGCGGAAAAATGCTAATAAGCTTGTTAAACCAGCGTTTTTTTTGGGCCAAACTGGTGGCCATGGCCACTAAAATTATGGATTGGCCACTGAAAATTTTGGGCTGGTGGCCAATCTGGCCACCAAAAAGTGAAGTTTAAAATAAAGAATGTGTTTCAAAATAAAAAAATCGCCCGGCTGCTGGGGGCTCTCGCCCCCAGGCCCAGACACCCATGCAAGTTATCAATACAAGCAATGTATAACTGCACAATCTTCACTCTTGAGGTTTAATGCTTATACGCACTGTCATCTGAGTGTGCTCTATTGTATCGCGGTAGTTGTTTCAGTTTCCGATATGTCTCCAGTTGACCAAATCTGTCCTAAAAATGAAAAAAATGTTCTTTTTTCCTGGGGGCTGCTACCCCAAGAACCTTTCAATGTTTGTGGCTTGCCATTCCTTATTATTATCCTTCATCGAAGCCGATGCATCGTGCATCTTTACATGAGTGTACATTATGCTGCATTTACTTGTGTAATACACTGTGATGTGACGTTTCCCCTTTCGATTTACCTTTCCTGCTGGAAAAAAATTCTGATGCGTCTCCAATTAACCAAATTAGACCAATTAATCAAAGATTTTATGCAATTTTTTCTGGGGGCTGCAGCCCCCAGACCCCTGCGACTCTGTGGGTTTGTCTATCATTACAGTATTTGTAGTATATATGTGTATATACATGAGTGCATTGTTGGCAGTTTATTTGCTTAATATATACACTATGTAGTGTATCGTTGCTGTTTTGCCATTGCAAAAATGACATTTTAGTGAATTCGTGGTTTGTAATGTCAAAAAACTTTGTCAACTTTCCAAATTTGCTTGCTTCTGGAAACTGACAGACCTCTCGAATTTTCAGTGTTTTTTAACTCAGTAAATTGTGAACGCATTTTTCAAATTGGCCACTAAATTTTTTCATTGGCCACCAGCGTTTTTTTTGGGCCAAACTGGTGGCCATGGCCACTAAAATTATGGATTGGCCACTGAAAATTTTGGGCTGGTGGCCAATCTGGCCACCATAAAGTGAAATTTAACATGAAGAATGTGTTTCAAAATAAAAAAATCGCCCGGCTTTTGGGGGCTCTCGCCCCCAGACCCCCATGCAGGTGATGAATAACAATGTATACTTCACAATCTTCGCTCTTAAGATTTAATGCTTATACGCACTGTCATCTGAGTGTGCTCTATTGTATCGCAGTAGTTATTTCGGTTTCGTTGACAACGATATGAATATTTTGTTGTAAATATTTGTTGATCCTTGTAACTTGTGGGGGGAGGTTACCGGAATAAGTGAATTTTAGGTTCTGCTATTTTCTCAAATTTACACGCAATGCAGCACGCGTAAAGGCGCATCGCACATGTAAAAACGGAAACCAAACATTCTTTGAACATTAACGTGGCGCTCAGGGGAACCGACTTTGGCGTTTAATTTTTTTCAGCGACATTTTTGACCATAATGTCTTGAAGGACAGTTGTTCAAAATGAAAATAGCTTTCCTTTGATGTGCATATTGTGATAAAACTTTTTTTTAATTTTTTGGACAATTTTGTAGCCGTAGCAAAAAATTTTTTTGTTTCCATATAAAATGATTACTCATATCATTGAAATATGCAGTTTCTTAGCTTTAAATTGATGTATTAAACTTAAGAATACGTTGAAGTTTTGCTGAGTTAATTAGCCGTGAAAATAGCAAATCCAAAATGAAAAACCTACAAAGCTGATAAATCTTCGAAAATGTCAAATTTTTGATTTAATTTCTTAAAAAATTGAGTATGGCTTTTTGTAACTTTTTCAACGGAAATGTGCAGTCCTAGGAAAGGTCTAATTTTTTGAAAAGTGAAACGTGTGGGCAAACCTTACATTTTTGCGTATCGAAATCGACTACTTTTTTTGGACCTGGGTCCCAGCTGCCGTTTGCGATTGAGATGAAAATTTTTACAATGAAAGAAAGAATATAAATGCAGACGTGAAAGTTTTTCGATTTTCAAATTTTGGCCCGCAGCACTTTTTGTAGTCGCTCAAACACGACTGATTTTTGAAAAATCGATTTTTTGCAAAATCAAAAAAAAATGAAAAATCGAAGATCAATCACGTCTAGATTTTTGAGAGAGCTTTCTATTGATACCAATATCATCAAAATCGGTTGAAGTTTCGCTGAGCTAGGTCAAAAACAAAATTCGTGTGAATAGGAAATTCGACATGGTCATAAAATTTGACCCATTCACATTAAAGTGCTGAACTGTATTGCAAATAGGTTTTTTTGATGTCTCTTTGATATACAATTAAAGTGGTATTGCCATTTATTGCATGAGCTGAGCACCAAACATGAGTTTTGTTGCTGAGCGCTACCTTTTTTTTTTTTTTTTTTTTTACCATCCTCTCGACTACAGAGATGCTCGGAAACAACACAAGTCGATCCCGACCTACGACGGTCAGGCGGATCACCGTGGCAAAACAGCAGGCATTAAATATATACACATGCATGCAAGCTAATAATTGTGTATGTAGTGCCTGGCTGCGGGGGGCCACTAAGTAATCCGAGGTTCACGCATGGGGAGCGGAAGGCCCGGTTTTGCTGGCTGTCCCGTGTCGCCCGCCCCAGTCAACTGGACCCTAATTACCGTTTACAAACGGGCGTAATGTTAATCAAATCTTTCCATGCTGTTTCATTTCTGTACAAGCGATGTACAGGGCATAGTCAGAAACTGGGAAGGAGATGACGGCGGAAATCGATCTTGGAGTCGGTGAGTGTAACTTTTTAATGTTAGTTTTCGTTATTTCTGCAAAGCATATATGGAATAACCACGTTTGGCTAGGCGTGGAAAAAATGCTTTTAGTCTCGTATTAAGCGGGTGCTCGATGTAGTGTTACGGATGCAGTAGACGTTTTATATCAAAGAATGACCTCGGAAGTTGCAGTTCCCTAGATTAGTGCATTATTTTTAATGGACATTTTTATAGTTATATATAGATATCTTTTTACGATGTGTAAGGCTTATCTATGTAGATAAGAATTTTGGATACAGACTTGGATGAATTTTGGAAAGGTTAGGTGGTCGTTTTTGCTCTAATTCATACTTATAGTCTCGACAGTCTGACTACGCCCTGTTAAGGTCTGCGTGCGTGTGTTGAGGGGCCCTTCCAGTGACTGGGGCACCTCCCCGCAAGCCGGTTGGCCTTGGCGTAAGCGAACATTTAGCTCAATGAGGGAGTTCCCAGATATGTATATATTAATTAATATAATATTTAACTTACTTTTCCGAAAACTTACGATACTCGTTTTATTGTGAAAATGCCTGTAACTGACAAAACAAAAGCAAACAAAGCACGGATTATGCAGGAGCCACAATCAATAAACAAGACATGCATAAGCGTGACTGTGTCAAAGCGAAAAATAAAACTTTAGTGGACGCCAGATGTCACTGCTGTAGATTTTCACTGTTGTGTTATGGATATCTCTATACTAGTGAATTCTAAGCAGATAAACAGCAAATTGACAAGGTTAGCCTTGAAAAGGGAAAACAGCGATAACCATGGTTATGCTTATATACACTATCCAGCACAAAAAACGACATACCTAGCTTCTTCAACCTATTAGATATTAAGGTCGTTGTTTTACTTTCGTCACTGAGATCGCGAGGTAGCAAACGATACCAGGACATGCACTGAAAGTATACACACACAAGCAACAGCGACACGTAAAATAACATGGCGATTGGTCAGCAATAAAATAACTTAAGCGTCTCAAGGGGAGGGGCGCAATTAAATAATGGCAAGCGCCAACCTAATGTGTGAAAATTAATTATACGTAACATAACTAAACCAAACTACACTAAATAAACTCACCAGCACCGTCTAGAAAAACTAAGCAAGCATGAAATAAACCAGAAATAAATGCATAGTAAGTGTATGTTAGTGCAAGCTGTGTGCGCCATCAGTTACACTCACACGGACTACAAATAACAGCGTCGTGCAGCAAGCAAGCAGCAAGCAAAATTAAAAATAAACACGAAAACCCTTCTTATTAAATGCACCGTGCAAGGTAATTTATTAATATATTTTAAACAGATTACGAATGAAATAGCTGTTACTGAATCCATGTGGGTGTTTACAGGGGCACCCGGTGAGCAAAATAAATTGTACGTGTAAATCATAGAGCAACACAACAGCTGTTTTGTGGCAAGAAGCTTCCGTTTCATCAAATTTTTTGTTGAAACTGACAAAGGGGACTTCCATATACTATTCTATATAGGGGGCGGGGCGGATCTAAGGGTGGGAGCGGCGGTGCGACCGCACACCTCTCTGAAATTTTCACCAAGTGAAATTGTACACAAGGGTCCCCCTTTGGTTTTTATCGCCCGATCGAAAAAATTTCCGATATATACGTCTCCAGTTGTCCAAATTTGTCCTAAAAATGAAAAATTCCATTTTTTTCTGGGGGCTGCTACTCCAAGAACCTTTCACTGTTGTGGCTTGCCATTCCTTATTATTATCCTTCATCAAAGCCGATGCATCATGCATGTGTACATGAGTGTACATTATGTTGCATTTACTTGTGTAATACACTGTGATGTGACGTTCCCCCTTTCAATTTGATTTACCTTTTCTGTCTGCTGAAAAAAATTTCTGATACGTCTCCAATTAACATTCGACCAAAGATTTTATACAATTTTTGCATGACAGTATGTGCAGTATGTGTATATACATGAGTGCATTGTTGGCAGTTTATTTGCTTAATATATACACTATGTAGTGTATCGTTGTAGCTGTCTTGCAATTGCAAAAATGACATTTGAGTGAAATCGTGGTTTGTAATGTCAAAAAACTTCGTAAACTCTCGGCTAGGTAATTTTCTGTGTTTTTTAACTGAGTAAATTGTGAGCGCATCTTTTAAATTGGCCACTAAATTTTTGCATTGGCCACTAAAATTTTGGGTCTAGTGGCCAGCTGGCCACCAAGAAAAAAATGAAAAAAAACCCCTGTTGGCCACTAAAATATTGGGTCTAGTGGCCAGCTGGCCACCAAGAAAAAAATGAAAAAATAAACCCTGTGTTAAACACCCGGGACAAGTTTTGCAGCCGAATAGGGAAAATCAGCTTGCTAAATGGAGCGTACAAGAGTTGCGTCAGAATAGCAGTCGCCCGACACGTTAGTGCTTTCTGCACCCTATTCGCGCGAATAATTAGGAAAAACATTTTTGACGCTTACTAGCACTCAGGACTTAGGGTCAGGTGTATACATTACATTACATTACATTATTTCACCTTTTTACTACATTCTTAAGCTGCGTTACTACATGTGCTGCACTGCTGCGTCATGATGTTTTCGAGAGACAGTGGTGTACATAGAAAAAAATTCAGATTGACTTGACGATTTTTCGTAATGGGTTGAAATGCACATTTTAGCAAGTTTAAGACTTAAAACTCCTTAAAAATGCAACAGCACGAAACCACAAAGTTGCAGGGGTCTGGGGGCGGCAGCCCCCAGAAAAAATTGAAGATTTTTGTAAATTTTAGGTCGAATTTGGTTAACTGGAGACGTATCAGAGATTTTTTCAGACAGGAAAATTAAAACAAAAGATGGGAACGTCACATCTGATAGTGTATTAGACAAGTAAATGCAGTATAATATACTCGCGCAGACATACATAGGCTTTGATGAAAGATCTATAGTAACAAAGAATAGTAAGCCACAGAGATGCACGGGTCTGGGGGTGGCAGCCCCAGAAAAAAATTGGGGAAAATTTTTGATTTTTAGGCCAAATTTGGTCAATTAGAGACGTATATATATATCAGAAAATTTTTCCGGCCGGACCATAAAACAGGGGTGTTGCAGCTACTCCACCCGCACACCTGATTGGCCCCGACGGACAGTTTGTTCGAGTGGCACGTCGAGTAACAAGATGATAGGTGACGACGCTTCGGCACAAGGCCGGCTGATAAGCCCCGATAGACAGATTGTTCGACCGGGTCCTTGTGCTTGACGTCGTCTTCTCCTCCTCTCCATCACTCTTTGTTGGATTCGTTACGCCGATCTTGTAGGCGTTCGCGATATAGTTGTTGTAATCGCTGACGAGTGGCCGTGGTTAGGAACTCAGGAAACAGTAAGTCCCGCACAACCATCCAAGCCTTGCCCAGCCAGTTCTTCCCCTCGAACTGCTCGATTTTTCGCAGTCGCGCGTAGTCCTTAAAGTGGACGCCAATTCCCCAACGTCGGTCGTATGGGCTCGCTTCCACTATGACGTCGAGACGCGAGTTGCGCAGATCGTCCTTGACCGTTGGGAGTTGCCGTGCCCGATGCAAACAGATCTTGAACATCGTGGGGAACGCCAACACTTCGTACCACACCGTGGCTCGGACGTTCTTCTCGGGCAGGTTTTGATCACCCATTCGTTTGCATTGGCCCGGTGATGACGCGCATGCGAGGGTCTCAGCTACATCCATGAGTCCATAGCCTTTGCTGGCTTTCTCATAGTAGTAGACCTCTTCTCCGCAATAGAACTGCTTCCCTTCGTAATTGAACGATCGAGCTTGCTGCTGGGGGTGCTTGGGTTTTGGCTTGGCCGGTTGTGGGACCTCCTCCATGACCACATGATGGTTAGAGAAACTGAAGATCTTGGTGAAGAAGCCATAGACCTGAGGTCGCGGTCGTCGTTCTTGTCTGGCTTCCTTGACCTTCTCCATCAGGATTTCTTGCAGGCAGTCTGCATAAATCAGCAGATTCCGTGCCCATCCTTTGGTTATTTCAGTTTCCAGTTAACGGTCATGTTCATCAGCTCGGGGACCAGATGGATAGATGGACATACTACCCGAGAGCTGTTCCCAATGCCGCATCACGGCTGGTAGCCCATGCCTCGATGTAGATCGGCTTGTAGGCTAACATACCATCGCGTGAATACAAGGCTGGGATGAACAATCGGAGGATTCGGTTGTCCCTCGGCCGTAACACTGGACGGTCGTACGGATCACTCGTTTGTTCCTGGTCCTCTAGCTCCCGGTCATGGAAACTCCACAAGATACAAGCTGCGAATTTTCCGGAGACATGCTCGTTCGATGAGGTTCAGCTTCTCGCTCGGAATCGCCAAATGACGCTGAATTCGGTGATTGCCCTGCTGTGCCCACTGTCGGAAGATGGACTCCAGTTCCACTGCTATGGGGTGAACATCCCCTGTGGTTTGTGGGTTATCCCCATTTCGAGTCGGTGGAATCTGAAGAATTTGCCATCGGTTCTGTGATGACCAACACTTCACAGGAACTCTCAATTCTGTGATGTTCCCTGTGTTCATCACTGTCGCTGGTACATCGGCCTCCATCTCCGTCAATTTCGGTCGCATGATGTATGGATCCTTGTTGTTGGGCACGCTTGGCGTTATCACGTAACCCGCTCAACAATGGACTGGTGGATCCATTGGGCCGTAAAACGGATCCCGAAAGAACCGGACGTTTGGCTGATAGTATTTGGTTGTTGTTTCAGGACCATGGGTTTCATGCGGTACTCCGTAGGTCACAAGCCATTCAGCTCCTACGAAGATTGACCCTTTCCCATTTAGTCCGTTTTGCAAGTTCTTTCTTGAAATTCCTGGTAACGGTTCAAATTCCGTACTCAGGTTCTG
>JASANF010009755.1:0-60134 GCA_030248245.1 Trissonchulus sp. WLG1_4
GATAGACGCAATAGTCGACAAACTAACTAAATTATTATAACGCAATAGAATAGTTGATTTTCATGTTAGAAGCAGAGCAATGTGATACTATTTTACTGCTAATTTTAAAATAAAACCTTTTTATGGTGAAACCAAACAAGCGAAAGTACATCCCGTAGGCTGCAAGAAATATCCAAGATAGCTTGAAAAATATAACGAAACTTAGTTGTTTTAGGTTTACTGAAAATTTGAAAATCGTAACTTTCCTTTTGTTATGTCTATTCCCACGATCTGACATAAAAAACTTAACCAACCAACTACGCCAAAATTTATGTTGAGGTTCATTTGTTCAATTTCGAATGATAACTGCTTGAATTTTGAATAGGCTGCAGTCTGGTAATTTGTGTTTTCTGGCCAAAAATTCCTAACTGTTTTAGCCTTTGTTGTATAGTTTTTGAGAAAACCATGTAACTTATTGGAGTAATAGTATTATTCAAGTTGGAAAAGAAATGTAAAAACATACCGGAATAGAGTCTATTAAACGCCACAACTTGACAAAGTACAACCGCGATTCTCCAAGCAACTAAAATAAAACAAATTAAAGCAAACTGAATTGTGAGGGATTTTTCTTTCCGCAGAGTTGCCATTTGTTCACTATTCTCACTCTTCATAGACTTAATTGACAAACGAAAACGATACAATACAATAGAATAAACAATTGTCATTGTAGAAACGCAACAGTTTGAGATTAATATCCATATTTTGAATGATGCCATGCTAATACTACAACCTATAGCATACGTATAACCATTAAACTGTAATAGACATCCATCATATGTGATAAAATATAGCATTATAGCACAAAATGTTGACACAATGACAATAGAGGCTCGCACACTATGACTACTAAACAATTTTCGAGAAATTGGGTTGTGAAACAGGGTAATGTATCGATTTATTGAAACAACCAAGACTAAAGGAGAAATTTGAAATCCAGCAAATAAGCGCAGACAAGAAAAAATAAGATGCAGATACAAAGGAAATATTGCAGGACCAAATAATGAAATCGGAAATGCGTAAAAAATATCAACACAAAGCATTGTTAAATCGATTACAGCTAAAAAGCGAACAAAGTCGTAAAATGGATTCACAAAATCTGCTTTAAACTTCAGCATAATGTACAGCACAAAGGAATAGCAGATCAATCCAGTTGTAGCAATTAAACCAGTGTTGAGACAGCTAGTGATGAGATACTTTAGGATAGTCGGCGGTTGCGTATGATTATAGGTTGCGGTAAACCACAGAAAAGAAACCATTGTTTTGTTTCCCATATTAGTATATCTACAACGGCGCAAAGCATTACAAAACAACAACATAATTCAAAAAAAATTAAGGCTTATGACAACGCATACGCTTCTTTAGTAGCTTTTAGAATCGTCAGTGATAGTTAAGTCCTTCAAGGTATTACCTTTTCTTTCTAAGGTAGGTTGAACGATATCGAGGCCAATTTATAGTACTTTCTCAAGCTTAAATTATACAAACATAATGGCGCAACCGCAATGACTTTTTTCACAAAGATGCCTATTCACGAATGAGGAAGCCTATTACACTAAAAACACTAGGGGCGTCAATCACACTGAAAAACTTATTGGAGAAAATCAGTCGACTAGTAATGGTTTAAAGCTCAGCCAAAGCTTAGACACAGTATTAACTGAACAAAATTACTTGCTACAAACTTCGAATCAAAGCAGTTTGGGGTCTTTTGATTATATTTCAACTAAATACGTTGACTCTGGTATCAAATGACTCCGACTCCATTTGACTCCAGAGTCTGTTATTGAAAGTTTTGGTCGATAGTGTAAAAGTTAACCCACATATAAGGAATCATGCTACAACGTGCTTGGCTAAGGTGCTCATTTGTGTTACACTTGCTTTAGTATCAGTGAGTCACTTGACAATTTACTATTATTAACTTTAAAGGGGAGGTATTATTTGTCAAGACTTGTCAGTGTATCAACTCTAAATAGATTGGAATCAGAGATTAACTGTATGCAAATGCAAATAAAGACCAGAAAATAGACATGAAAATACACATTTACAACTAAATTTTGAACTACATCATACAAAAATCGCAAATTACATATTTAGCGTATTTAAAATTATGCCAAAGCTTAGAGCGAACAGAAAAACTTAGATGTGCTTTAGTAAAGAGTTGAAAAGCATTGTGTCTTTTTCAAAAGGATTATCATCGTGCGACAATACATATTCAAATCGATACTGATTCCCATGACGTTTCAAGTTCGCGAAGCTTCTTGATTTGATCAAATCGGCCTGGGTTTTTGTAATTGAAAACATGCCAAACACTTGCACAGGTGTTCTCGTTCTCACTAAACAAATGATGCCTTAGAAAAAAAACAATCATCATCATCAAAAACAATCATCATCATCAATTTTATCTTCAATTTCTCGCGATCACAACGAATACAAAATTTGCAAAATCGTTTGCAGAGGCAAAATTTGAAAAGTTGTGCGTATTTCGACTGTACAGAAATACAATGAATGTATGCATGCAAATGCTGCTCGTCTATTTTGTCTATTGTGACAATTTAATACTTTTAACGCACTAACTTGAGAATATTTTCATGATTTAGCTTACCTTTCACCTGCCTTCATTATTTGTGTCAGGCTACTTTGAATTACCAGTCTTACAATTGTAACAATTATGAAGTTTATCTGTAATGTCATGAAAGAGAGGTGTGACAAATCGAGAAGGGGGTAAAAGGTCAACTCACGAAAGACCTACGAGTGGGCTCAGTCTATAAATATAATTTTGACACTTTTTGTCGCATTATTTTACGCAATGCAGCAGGCAGTGTGCATGTGTGAAAACCCTAATGCCCCACTTCATGTTATTGCGCCTACTGGTGAAAATGAAATTACTGATTCTACGTGTGTTTACTTATTCTTCAAATAATCTTACTTAATTATGCCCTACTGTAACAGGAAAACATATTGATACTTATAAGCATATGTACAATTGCGCTTTTTTTCAGTTGACACTAAAATGAACGAAAACGAAACAAAAATGAAAACGAAAGTGAATTGAAACGGAGCCAACTTTATCGGCTTGCACAACAAAGATTTGGAAATTTTGACGAGCAGTAGCAAATAAAGGTAGCTGCTTGCAGCTTGTTTATTTAATCAAATATTTACGAGGAAGTGTTACGCTTAAGCAGACTTCAGCTACTTGTTGGCTAGGTATATATGTGCAGTGGTTTGTGAAATTAGCCGTATTGAAATTTATTAAAAATGAATTTGCATAAACTGATACAATACTCACAGGAACTTGACACAATAAGTATATATTTCCCTACAACAGTACAGACTAGAATAGAATAGTACAACGGTAACAGTTTAAAATTTAAGTTTCAAAACTAAAAATTTTAAAAATGGAATAATTTACAGTTTTTGTATAAAACCTGTGAAGTTGACTTAGCAGACAAAAAATTTAAACAATGTACAAGACTAGTGAGTCTGGTTAAGACTAGTTTGACAACATACTTAAGTTTCATGGCATTTAAATGTTAACACTTGAAGATTTTTTAAAAAATTTATTCTTCCCTGCTTCTTCTTTTCCCCCGTTTACGTGTATGGGTTAGTTCACTGACAAAAATCAATACTCAACTACGAGTGTATAGTTATTGTAGATTATTATAGAGTAACTTTTGTGACCTTTATAGAGTAACTTTTGTGACCTTTGCAAATATTAAATTCAATAATTTTGTCACCAATACGAAGTGTCAACAATGCGAAAGTCGACAATACGCACGTTTACCCTCTGTACATAACAGTCTCCTTAAGAACCATTTCGATATCCCGCGTCATTCTTTTAACGCAAATATATAGTGTTTTTTTAA
This sequence comes from Trissonchulus sp. WLG1_4, assembly GCA_030248245.1. Classification (NCBI taxonomy): domain Eukaryota; kingdom Metazoa; phylum Nematoda; class Enoplea; order Enoplida; family Ironidae; genus Trissonchulus; species Trissonchulus sp. WLG1_4. The sequence continues at coordinate 3,897 of JASANF010009755.1, forward strand.
CAAGTGAAAGTTTGGTGCAAAATGTAATTATTACATGTTGCAACCTGCTGTTAATTAGTTGCAACCACTTCCGTATACTGCGGCAAAGCTTGTTGCGCAGCTTAAAATAATTACAAACCGCCAACATGTAGTTTTTAAGACGTATGCGACGTCATGTGCTGAGAAGTTATACCAGTCAACCTAAATGTTATTTATGATATTGCATAAGTGACACGTAATTCGAATTTCTTTCCTTTCGGGAAAACGGGCCGTGTTACAGTTATTTTACATAAAAAAATATTTTAGTCTGAAAGAGCACTAACTCTTCTAACAAAAAGATGGATGATTAGATTAGATGATTAGAACAGGGCCCAATTTTTCGAAAAAATTATCTTTTTAATTTTCGTTTAAAATTTTTAATTTAAAGTTTTTCTTTTACATTTTTTATTTTTTTTAAAACTCCAAATTTAAAATAAAAGAAAAACAGAATTTCTATCAAATTTTTTTAATCCCCTCTTTTTTTTCTTCCTTTATTTTTTTCTTTATTTTCTCTTTAAAAATTTCTTTTTTTAACAAACCTTCCATATTTATAAAGAAATAAAAGACTCTGAAGAAACAGTCTTTAAAAAAATAGAAAGTAAAAAAAAAACCTTTAACAAAGAAAACATCCTCTTTACATTAAACTTCTTTTTTGAGAATCTCACCAATCCACCTAAAATAAAAATAATTTTTATATATAATATTATAACATATAATGTAGTCAAAGAGTAAAAAAACCAATCAACTCACTTCATTCAACTTCTTTTATTTATTTACACAACAATATACATATTATCAAACACTCTACCTATGTATCCGCAAGATAAACAAAAATGTAAAAAACAACAATAAATAAAAAAAATAAAAAAAAAAATAAGAAAAAAAAAATATTACATACATACCTATTCCTACTATTCTACTTCACAATTCTACTTACCAAACCTACCCCAATACAGAACCGCATATCCGCATCTACTATATACCAATTCTAAATAACTATAAATACTATATATATAATATATTTACATAAACACTTCCTCCATCTACACTATCTATAGCTCAATTAGTATAATTTTATTTTCATCATCCACCTCTTTTTTCCCAAAAAACTTTAACTACAATAATTACACAAATAACAAACTACCATAAAATAACTACTAACAATAAACCCAATCCCTAAACACCATCTCACTAAAACAAACTGAAAAAACCCCTTAAAATTAACATAAACAAACATTCAAAACTACTATACGCACTTAAATAAATCAACCAAGCTCAATAAAACACAAAACACTAACACCGAACCACCTACCTCCCAATCCCACAACCATCTCTATCCACTACCAAAAATCACAAACCAATATCATCAATATAAAACAAAGAATCCAAAAAATATAACAAAACAACCACACAACAACAAACTAAACCAATCTCTCACAAAAATACCACACCAAAACTCTACAATACAACCCATAACCACACAAAAAAACACATAAAAAAAAAAAAAAAAAAAAAACAAAACAAAACACAAAAAAAAAAAAACTACAATTAAAACATAAAAAAATAAAAAACAACTAAAACCAAAAAAAAAAACAAACAAAAAAAAACAATAAACAACGAACACAACAAAAAAAAAAAAAAAAAAACCAAAACTTAACCCAAAAAACAAAAAACACAAAAAAAAAACAAAAAACAAAAAAACAAAAAAAAAAAACAAAAACAAACACACAAAAAACCACAAACACAAAAAACCAAACAAAACAAAACCACAAAAAAAAAACAAAAAACAAAAAAAAACAACAAAAAACACACCAGCTGACACTACGCTTCAATTTGAGCTTGGAAAGTTCAAGAAGCGATTCTAAAATTCCTGTAGCCTTCCATATTAGCCTAACTTTAGCATTAGCGCATTGTTTTTCGTAACACAAAGTTAGTTTCATCAGCAGTTTTGTGAAATCTGTCCACTATGCATTCTGCATGGAGACGACAGACACGTTGTAAACGCACACACTAGCACACACAATCACTCTGCAGCCCCAAAGTAAGAAAGTAAATTTACAATGAAAGCGAGATAACAGACACACTGTGCAACACTGTTACACACAGTCTTGAGCAGTGACACGGAGATGCAATGTACAGCAAACACATAATAAGAAATACAGCCGCACACACAAAGCGTACTTTGTACTACAGCACACTAATCATAGCAAAATGAACTTAAAGAGGTAGTGTCACGAAGTTTCTCAGTGAACCTACAATTTCAAAGCAAAAACCTCTTTTTGGCAACCTATGAGCAAAACTGCTTTGACGACACTAACGCCTTAAATACCTGTTGCGCTGTCGCGAAACAGGAAAAACGGTTAGGCTTCATTACAAATTTTACGTACGGCATAAAAGCAGAACTTGTATCATTGGCAGACCAGTGGAGGTTGCCATTTATTAGTGTTGACACTCTTATACATAATCGCGCATCGAGAAACTGGTTGATTAACTTTAACTTGTTTTTTTCTGGTCTAAACCCGCGTCATAGCTTGCCCAGTTGGAATTTTTGATGAAACAAAGAAAAAACAAAGCAGAGAAAAGATAAAAAATATGAAGTAAGATTGAAAAATTCATGGGTAACTAACGTAATAATTAACCAAAATAAGGAAAAATCAATAAAATTTTAAATCGAAACAATAGTCGAACAGTAACAGCAACAAGAGGTAAAATATAGCAAGGTGGTGGAAGTCAGCGTGTTTGTTGTGTTTAGCATGTGCTGTTTGTCTATTTTGGCACACACTTGATCAAAAATTTACAAAATCACAAATCTATTTTTATTACTACACAATCCGTATTATTCGCCACATTTGTTTTGAAAATTTCTGTCAACGTTTATCACAATTCAATGAACACCGTTCCTTTGTAAAGTAGAAATCAGGATATTTCTCCGCCCTGGCACAATAACTCCAAGTTTCTAAGCAATAATACCGACTTCCTTTCTCGGAGTTGTCTAAAAAATAATAAGCTGTTATGCGAAAAACAGGATTACCAGTTATAAAAAACTGTCTCTTGTTGTCAATGCGTGATAGCTTGGCATTCATGCTTATCCGGCGATTTTCATTTTTTGCCAGTTTTTATTTTCAATTGTTTAACTATTTAATCCCACTATTGTTGGCTGTTACACTAAATCATTTACATGATATTTAACAAATTATTCTGTTCGTTATTAAGGTTTAAGTAATTACCACTTATCCTGAAGTTTCAAATACGTTGAAGTTATTTGGCTCTATGGCTATATAAAGCTCAATCAGTAAAAAAGAATAAAATAATAATTTGCCACAACCTTAACAACACCTGAAACCATATCCGAAAGATGTAGGGCAAAAAAAGTTAAATTTTAACTTTGACTAAAATTAAAAAAGTTAGGGGTCATACTTTAACTATAAAAAATTAGAGGTCTAACTTTAATTGTAACTTTACTTACGTTAAAACACCATTACTTTAACTTTACCATTAAAGTTATTTGAAAAAGTTATATAAAAGTCATTGATTTTTGGCTTATTTAACTTTAACTAAAATTAACACCGGAGCCTTACTTAAACTGTTACTTTAGCTTAAAGTGATGCCTTGTCCTTTTTTTAACTTTAACTTTAACTTTAATGAATATGGTTAAAAAATTTTTTTGCCCTAGTAGGTTGCTCGACCATTTGATAGAAGCCATAAAGTGACTGATACTGACTTTCACCTGCAGATATGGTAGAGGCCGTAGCGGCCGCAGATGCTGTTATCGGCGGTTTCAGGGTGATCTGTGCGTCAGGCTGACAATTCTGGGAACATTCTTGAGCTGTTGAGTAAACTTTTGCGCAACCCATTCGACCGCAATAATATCCTGTGTCGGCTGAAACATTTGAGAATCATATTTGAAACCGAATACCAAAAGCCGATACTGTTCATGTGTTGCAAGGGAAGTCTGTGTGTCATTTGCGAAGGCTGCATATTTTTTGTGTCGTTAACATAGCAGCGACAGGAACTTATATTTCATTTGCCCCAGCGAATTGCAAGTACGAGGACACATATTTACGCTGTAGCTGTATGATTCAAGCTTAGCATCGAAAATTGAACCTGGCATTAGAGATGAGATCGGTTCCACTAGAACCGGAACTGGAACTTGACCGAATCCGAAACGGCATCAATTTTGGAACTGAAACCGGAACTGGAACCGGAACCGGCATGGTGCCGGTGCCATGGACATAATACTTTTCTGTGACCATCAATGATTTTTTATAGTTCTGTTAGTTTTGCTACCGAACCTGCCATAGTTTTTACTTTATGCGCAGGCTTAAAAGGTTTGAATAGATAACATAAATAAATTAGATAAAAAAGTGGAACCAAATTTGGAACCGAAGCCGGCAATTTTCTAGAACCGGAACCGGTAAAGTGAAACCGGTCAGATCTCTACCTGGCTTGGTTGGTTTTGGAGTAGGAGGCAGAAGGGGTTTATGACAGTTGTCCGCGCACCGTCCCAGTGTCTTGTATTCTCCATTTCCCGTAACCGGTTCACACATGTACGTTTCTCTGTTGCAATTGGCTTCAGGCTCAGGTTCAGGTTCAGGTGTAGATTCAGTTGGGTCTGCTAAAAGTTAAAATTGCAAGTTTTTCAAGTTCGTTTAATTTTATACACGACTTAATTCTAAACGTTTAGGCTTTTGTGTTTTCATATAATTAGACCGGTTAACCGCTGTGAGTTAATAAAAATAAAAGAATAAAGGTTGAGACTAGCTTAGCAATTTTGCAATTTCATTTGAAAAAAGTAGTATAAACAAGTAAACCAATACTATCATGTCTTTTTGACACAAATAAGTTTGACGAAAACAAATAGCAGAAATGAAAACTTTGTCGTACTAATGTAAATTTGTGAAATTAAAATGCCATGAAGAATTGAAGCACATGAAGAATTCATTATAAAACGCCGACGCGCACTGAAGACCCCGCGTCTGATAGGTGGACGCTACGGTGGCAAACAGGCGCGGCTAGGATAGGGAGATAACTCCCTTTAAACCAGAGCCCTCAGCTCCTAGATAAGCCCATTGTAAAACGTCGTACCGAACGGCCTTACAAATGCGATATTATTCCTAAATCGTAACCCGGTAAGCCGTCATCTTTTGCTCCTGCAGATCAATCAAAATGTTACTACCACTTCAAACATGCTTCTAGTTCGAAAATTACAAAGGGACGAAATATCGGACTAAACGGACAAAACGAGTTAAAAAAATCAGCCTCCTAAATTTGGTCCTGACCCGGTCCTTAACTTCTACTGGACTGAACGAATTTAGCATGCACGATTAACATTAGCAAGCGTAGTTAAATCCGTTTGGTCTGACTAGAAAGCAGCGCTTAATCCGGATGTTTCGAAATGGGATTTTGAGCAAAATTTTTAAAATTTAAACCGTTTAGTCTGATTACAATTAACCCTCTAATTTATGTCTGTAAAGCTGGCAGACCCACTAGCGTAACAAATTATGCAGTTGACGTAACAAAAATTCTCAGATTTTGTTACATTTTGTTACGCAAAAAATAAGACTTGTTACGCTCGTGTTTTTTTACAATTCAGTATTAGAAGGTGTGTCTGCTATCTTCACAATTTAACGTTGTGGCAGACACACTGGTACGATACAGGAAGCGTTTATTATTTTTATGTTACCATGATTTTGTTACGCTGTTGTCACTATTTATTGTAATTTGTTATGGCTTCTGAATGATTTTCCACTTTTCATTAGATGTATGAATAGAGCGATAAAATTGCTTGGCTTCGTTGCGCATAACCAATTTTTTTAATTTTGTTTATAAATTTTGCTCTCCTGCTCTTTAAAAATACGGCTGTTTTGCAAAAACAATGTTTAAAATAAATAAGCAACGGCTAAAAGCCCACCATAAAATTATATTGCCTTGGTTTCCTCAGCAAGCCTCTTCGGTATCAAATTTTTGAATAAAAGACAATAAAATTTTAATGGCAGAGCTCACTGATTCTAACATAATAAGCATTAATTTGTGGACAATATACAATGTTTTAAAGCGTTTAATGAAGAAGCAGGAATAAGGAAAAATACATTAAAAATACTTTTTATAAAATTCAACTTGCTTATGCGCAACGAAGCCAAGCAATTTTATCGATCTATTCATGCATCTAATGCAAAGTGGAAAATCATTTAGAAGCCATAACAAATTACAATAAATAGTGAAACAGCGTAACAAAATCATGGTAACATAAAAAAATAAACGCTTCCTGTATCGTACCAGTGGGTTTGCCACCACGTTAAATTGTGAAGATAGCAGACCCACCTTCTAATACTGAAATCTAAAAAAACACGAGTGTAACAAATCTTATTTTTTGCGTAACAAAATGTAACAAAATCTGAGAATTTTTGTTACGTTAACCGCATAATTTGTTACGCTAGTGGGTCTGCCAGCTTCACAGACATCTCTATTTTAACAAAAAGACAGGCCCCATGAGTGCTTCCATATCGTTAAAAACACAAAGCTCAGAGTTGTTTTCCAAAATTAACCCTTTTCTTTCCCAAATTTTTCTAAATTGCTGCAAGTCCAAGCTGTGGCTGGGTTTGATCCGTCACCACGGACTGAGCTTGCATCCAAAGAACAGCTTTGGGCCAGTACTGTCACGCCTAGCCACTCGACCATCAGCCCGCTTCACACGGATACCTAAGGTATCCTCATGAAGGACATACTTTTGTGAAACATCAGGCCGACAGGTTTCACTAGTGTGACATAGTGCCAATTGTACGCCTAAAGCCATTGTGGGAAGGAAAGGGTTAAAACCATGTTGTGCAGTGCAAAACAAAATCAGTCCGTACTTTGAATACAATCTTGGAGTGTGTAAAAGCACGGTTCCGAAGAGCGCAGATGTGTAGAACAAGATGGAACATCTGCATTGTCTTGCAGTCTACAAGAAGTAAAGCATTTTGTTCCATTTATGGAAGTATCCTTGCCGCCATTGTAGTTGGTTCGACAGTACTCATTAAAATTGTTCCAGCATCGGCCGTCTTTTGTCAAACAGTCGTCTAAAAAAAACGTTTTCAACTTTTTAACAAAACTTTTCAAATCTGTAGTGTAATGCTTCACCTGGGAGAGCCTCCCCTACTCCCTATTCACACTTCCACTTACCTTTTAACATCACACATTTGTGAATTTACGCTCAATATATTTTAACATTATGTACGTACTCGGCATCTCTTCTGTGTGTGTACGCTAGGCACAGTTTACTGTAAGGTAGCCTGGAGGATTGATCGTCAGTGTGTTGGTGCGCGTTAGGCCTGTGGCAGTTTTGGCGTAGAGCCCTGCCGCGTAGTATCAGCAATAGTCCCCGGGCAGTATCGGCCTAGAGAGGCCCTGCCACCTCTGCGTTCCGTATGCGCCGTGACCAGCCCCACCGCCGCAAACTACCCTGCATATTTGGGAGGCCTACTCAGGCTTAACGGGCGGGATTTATTCTGCGCCTACTGCGCTTAGCCCCGTAGATTAGGTAAGCCCCTTTTCCGTCGGTGTCTGGCAACCCCGGTCCGCACGGAAGACCCGCTCATCATACCTGGAAGCCCCGCTGGCGGTGTGGTTAAGGCTAAGGGCGAGAGAACGATCCTCCCCTGAAGCTGGTACCTACCGTTCCCGCTTGGGCCATTCGTAGGAGCGGCAACGAGTCGCCTTACAAATGTGGCGAGGCTGCCAGGATAATGGATAGTCCCATATTGATCCCTATATGTGGCTTTGATTGCACATTGTAATATATATTTTGTGATATTTTTTTGTGTTTGTGGCGCTTACTTTTTCTCTTTTTCAGTCTTTTTGGGCGCGCCTTGTATCTGATACTTTGTATATTGTGTGGGGTATATAATATATTTTTTGTGTATAATATTGGCGCTTCATTCTCGTATATATATTTGTTGTGTGCGCCTATAATATGTATGTTTTTTGTGCTCAACCCCTCACCCTCTCTTTCGTGTCTCTTTTTGGTTACTCAAATATTTTTTGGTCTCCCTCGGTCTCATTGTTTTGATCATAATATTGTATTGTTATTGTAATAATTGTGTGGGTGAGGCCAAATTTTTAGAAAATTTTGTGCCAATTATTACGGGCCCTATTGTCCAAAATTTTTGCTGACCCTATTCGACCCCCGTCATGTCTACCGTAATCCATGGGCAGGCCCTTACGTTGTGGCCACAAGCCCTACCGTATGCCGTCGTGAGCCTTGTCCCGGGGTGTGTTTTTACGGGTCTGGTCCTCCTATTTTTTGCCTGTTTTTCGGCGGTGGTTACGGGCACTGATTTCCCCGCTATTCGACGCGATTTTGGACCCGTTTTGTACCCTATTTTCCCGTTGCGCCTGCGCCGTGCGCATTACGATCGCTTACCTTCTTGACCTCCTTGCCCTCGCTGTTGCTCCACATCTGGTATTGCAGTTGTCCCCGGCCCCCTCTGACCCTGTGTCGAGTGCTATGGAGTGCGATGACGCACCTAAAAAAACCACGGCACACAGGGTAGAAGGGCCCCCCTCTCTCGCTACGCGTCCTGAACCCCAACCCCCATCCAGTATGGCGGAGGTTTTGGACCCCTTCCCGCAGGTCTACCAGCGCAGACCGGTTAAGCGGCGGTTGTTCACCGGGTCCCCCGCACTTGATTCTCGCCGACCTGACGCTGCCGAACCGCCAATCGACGATGACGACGCGAACCGTCCCCCGACCAGTGGCACAACTGCCCCCGAAGAAATTGCTGTCCTTGTGGTGAACCCTCTGTCCAATGCTGATCCAGTGGAAGAAGAAGACCGCCGCCCATTGTCGGTGGCCCAAAGAACACGGCGGAGAAGCCTCCTCTTGGGAATAGCCCGGAGAGGGAGGGGAAAATTAGAGAATATGGTGCGTATGTACGCGCACTCCACCAAAAATTGGGTGCATACCCAGGGGACCCATTTTCTACCATCGGGGGCTTTGCCCCCTTGACCACCAACATTGGGGTGAAAACCCCTCAAAAATCTGCTTCTAGTAACGAAGCTGGGGACGTCAAAAATTCAGCTGAGGATTATATACCTAAAATACCTCATGCCATTTAGGGCTCAAACAGTTGGGAAGGGGACCCCGTGGCGGTACCTCTAACTAGTACCCCACGTCAACCATCAGAAGAACCACGGGGAAAGAACCTACCTGTGGTCAATGGAGAAGAACCCCAGCGGAAGAAACCTGGTGAAGACCCAGCTGATTCAGGGGACTCCTCCTCCAGGAACGGAGTTCTACAGTCTTCAGTTGAGGTCACGAGACATCAATGAGAGACGAAACACCCTGAATGCGACCACCTCCTCACCAGAAGCGGAGAATGCAGCATGGAACCGTAGAAGAATGACGTCCACCATTATTGAAGATACGAAGCAGATGCCTCCGGCTCCTGGTCATCATCCGGGAAGCCCTCAGACTAGCCCAAAAGCTCAACCGGGGATTCCTCCCTTTGATCACAGAGTCAAAGTGACCTGGGCTCTTATGAAGATGGATCATCAGTGCCACGGATAGTCGGGATTTATTCGCTACCCGAAACCGCACCGACCATTAAAGCTAATCTGCCTTCGCGGACCACCGGGGTATTTTTGCTACCCGGTTCCGCTACATCAGCTGAGACGGATCTGACACCGCGGACCATTGGGGTTTATTCGCTATGCCCAATGCCGCTGCTTCTGCTAATCCCGAAAAGCAATTGCCAAACAGTGGGGTATATTGGCTACCCAATACAGATAGTGCCAGGTGCACGGCGGTTCCTCCGCAGGAAATTGGGGTTTATTCGCTACCCAGTACTGCTTCCAGTGATCAGTCCGGATTTGCTTCGCAGTCCACCGGGGTATTTTCGCTACCCGGAACTGCACCAGAAGACCCAGCCAATTCATCAAAGCAAGAGCTCGGGGTATATTCGCTACCCGAACTTGCTTCAACAGTGGAAGAAGATCCAGCTCAACACCCTGCTGCTCATCAGTTGACTGTGGGACCACGCACACTCTGGGACGACCCTCCTTGGGTCCAACCTACTAACCAGGCATCTAACCAACGACCGGGACCGCCCAAGTACTACGCTGACCCCAACCATACCGAGTTGAGTTGCGGTTCGGGCGTGTTTGAGGCACGAGCCTCTACTAGAAACGAACTGCGATCAACCGGTCTGGCCCCCACCCCTGCTGGGAACCACCAGGAGAGCCTAGACGGATACCACCCACCACGGTACCTGACCCACCGATACTGGGATGGATCTACAACTAACGGAAGCTCGAAGACCTACGCTGACTCATCTATGTCCAGTACTCAGTCCTATGCCTCCTCATCCACCTACGGCTACCGTAACCCAAAAGGGGTACTGATGACCGTAACATCTCAGCAAACACCGCGGAAGAAGTTGACCATAGCTAAATTAAATGAAAAGCTGGATCAACTCTACAATGCCCTACCGAAGACACCTGGGGATACGGAGAGATATTGGCCATTTTACCGACAACTCAAAGCTGCAGAGGAAGCCCGGAAGCTGGAAGACATGGAATTGGACCAACTCCAACCCGACCTATATCCAGTACAACGGGACCCTGCAGTCTACTCAGCACCTCCTCGCCCCCGACCTAGGCACTATGAACAGACGGACTGGCCAGGACGAGGTGCCTTGGGCACTTGCCCAGCTGTCCTCCACCCACCCGAGGATAACCATGTGGTCATGGTAGCCACAGCGGGCTTGGCCAACTCGGAAGAGCACCAGAGCGGGATGAGTCACCCACAACTGCCCCCGAACTTGACATCAACTCAACCCACTGAGGAAGTCTTGATCCAGAATGTCCCTGCTGTAGTACCCGCGGGAAACAGTATGGCGACGCATCACCAGGAGGACGACCCCTCCCTGGTCTGGGACGGATACACGGGACAAACTACTGTAGTCCCCACTAACGAGCCAGTAAAAAAACACTGTGTTCAACGAATTCTGTGGAAAAGGGAGGACGAGCTGGAATCTCGATTCCTGGGACGGAACTTCACACGGGAGGTCATGGCAAATATGAGGGGAGAATCCGGCTTGCCTAACGAATTTGCTATGGAAGGCGAAAAGGGGCGAACCCACTACCAGGCATCTGAGTCTTGGGTGATCCGGTTCCCAATTCCCAATCAGGGCCGTATGCTGGCCATCCTGGAAGAAGCCTACAACCGTCTGGTCCCTCCACTACCGGCCACCAACCGTCGATCACCTACCCAGACACCACTGCACCCGATCAACTCGACCAAGCGGAACCCGGCGTCGGATATGGCCGACTTCCCTACATCACCCATCACCCCAGCGAACAGAATGCCACAAGTGACGGCCCGGCCTACTACGGAAGCCTCTCCCTTGGGGTCGACTTACCCCTATGGGACCCAACCAGAGGCACCAAGAGCACCTCCGAGTCAGAAGGCCGTTACCTTTAGCCAGTCCCAAACGGCCCCTGCCCCCAATACCATCACTTTGGATCTGTCTATGGCGGTTCAACCCTGCATCAGTCAACTTGCTGCAGCTGCTGCAGCCGGGAACGGACGGAGGAACTATTCCTCCATCTTCCGCAACATTGAGCCATTCCGGGGAAATAAAAAGGGAGCCACTAAGTGGTCGGACTGGATCATTGTCTTTGAAGCAGTGGCCCTGGCCACCTCAATTTCACCTGACTGCTGGCGCATTGCCTTGATCTCCTGTCTGGATAAGACCATCGTGGCCAAGATGGCGCTGCAGGCCAATATGCCACTCACGTACGAGGGACTGAAGAGCAAGCTACGGCTCTTGTATGAACCGCGGCCCGAGCAGCAAGAGTCGCTGGTGCAACGGTTCTACTTGAGATCGCAGCATGTGGACGAGACTGTGGCTGAATATGCCTTAGAGCTGGAAACACTCTTGTCCAGAGCCTAGGGGGAATCAATGACCGACGATCAGCTAGCTGAGAAGATCATGTCTCGACTGGAGTCCGGACTGCGAGACAGTCGACGTGCGGTCGCCCCTGCCTTTTCTACCCCAAGTGGAAAGCTGGCCCAAAAACCGGGAATCCCTACGACGTTTTGTGGAGAACCTGTCCAAAATGGAAGCGGAGCAGGAAATTTTAGCCAAGTCCCCGACGGCCCTGTTATCTCACATAGCCGGAGTGCTACGAAGAACCAAGGAAGAAGCTACGGTGGATGACGAACAGCAACAAATCCTACCGTTGTACTCCAGCAACCACGACACAGCAGCCTAACACTACGGTGGCTGAACCAACTGAAACAGGATGCGGAGGAAATGCGAGTCATCATAAATTTCTGCCGAGAAGAGCTGTTGCATGCACCTGAGATGCAAGTTCACGCTATAATGCAAAATCAACAGCAACTATTCCCGCCGACTACACCTGAACCAGAGCACCGAGACCAATCCTATCAGGGCCAGCCCAGTCCCCGCTATCAACCGTCAATCTTCCAGCCCAATACGGTGAACCCTAACGCAGAGTGCTACCGCTGCGGTGGAAAAGGGCATCTGGCCCGACACTGTGCCACACCCTCGCCATCGACCACTGCTCCCAGAGGATGAGGACCCTTTCAGAGCCTTGGAGGCGATATGAACCGTGGGACCTATACCCCACGAGGAGGACAGTTCGGAACGGGTAATGGTCGATGCAGAGAGACCTCTCCCTCTACACCATTTCAGCAAAACCGCCCCACCTTCCAACAGAACCAGAGGATCTTCCAGACCCCACTGGGAACCCAACGAAGCGAACCTTCACCTGGTTAGTCAACAAAGCCTGTTGCAGGCCCATGGAGCAATACACCAGGAGAAAACTGCTACCCTCAACGGCCGGAAAACAACCGTGGCAACGTGGCATATATGATGGTCGGTGATTTCGATGAAGATTTCCATCCGGAGGACGACCCCAACCCAGACCACCCACAAATGGTACGGATCCAGGAGTACTCTTCCAGCCCCAACCAGTCGGAAGACTACTTCCAACAATCACCTGGGGGCGGATTCACCAACCAACAGTACCAGTTCCAACCACAATGGGAGAACAATGCGGCTTACCACCGAGAATGGACCTACTAGGAAAGGAATTGGAGCCCCGGTAATAACTACAACTGGAAACCACAGACTTTCCACGGAATTCGACGAGGACGGGGACGAAGCCGGAACGCCAATCAGACTTTTCAGAACCGACGAGCAATTTTTTTCAGCCTATCCGACTACAACTTGTCGAGCATATCTTGGGTTCAACACCAACAACCTACTGGGGGTCCGCACAAACTTGAACTATAGGGAAGAGTGTATTCGTCCAAAAACAAGGGAATTTTAGTTCACTAGATAGCCCGCCTGTTCATTAGTGGTCATTATGAAGCCTTGATCAATTATGCCTATTTGAGCAATAAGTGGCAAATTTTCAAAATTTTTGGGTAGTCGAGGAAATCGCTGCCTATACGTAATGAGTGATGTGAGTTTTGTATCGCAGGCTGGTGGAAGATGTTCGATGGATAGAACATTATTAGTAATTATACCTGCCGCCCGATTGCTCGTCTGATATTGCTGCTTTTTGACCGAAAATTTGGAATTTTTGCTTAATACTTGCTCAATTGGACACTTGCTCAATTCAGACGAGGACCAAAATACGGAAGAAACCAGCACCCGCCAGGGCTCTGAAACCAAAGAAAGTGGCGGGCATCATCAACTTCCAAGCCCCACCCACAACTGACGCCCCTCCATCCCCGGAAATGAATGGTTCAGGAGGGGGTCCCCGGTGGACCCCCTCCTGAACCGACCGTGCACGTCGAAGGCATCTTTGGCGCGGTCGGAACCAAACCTCAGAAGTGCCGCAGTGATCGGAACCAACGCTGGTGGAATTGCGGCAGCGGCGCTGTCCACCTCGACCAAGAGGCAGAGGATAGAACAGCCGCCAAAGCTACACCACAGCGGGAAGACTCAGGCAACGGAGAAGATGGGATCCTAAGATTCCTGGGAAATTAAAGAAGAGGTTGAACTGTCCTTTGGCGAGGAAACCATGGACTCTGAAGCTGCAGGAGACCGACTTGCTGCAGAAATGGAAAAGGAGGTGGAAGAGATGAACGGAGTCACGAGGCACCAACAATCTCGACCTAATCCGAACCAGCTTGCACCTAGGAAAAAGCTAAGGATCCGAGCTCGATGCCGATTACTGTCAAACCAGATCTTGGACCGGCTCAGCAACGACTTGCCGTTTCACAACACTACACCGTGAGGATTTTAGATAACGACGACGATGACAGGAAGAGGAAGACAAGAAACGTCGAACGCAAGAAGAGGAACGAGTAGTTTTTTTTCCGTGGACCTTACGAACCTACCTCTACAAGCCAATTCCATGAGAGGTACTACGCCAAAACTCAACTTCGAGTGTCTAAACTGGGAGAAGTGGAATTCAGACGTGAGCCAGAGCGGGAATACCGAGACGCGCAGGAACAACATCACCGACGAGTCAGCTCGACTTCTCATGGATCCTATGAGCACCGAGCCAGGCGAGAGCATGAGCCACCCCGAGCTCGGAGTGATAGGTCCAGGTGACGCGGACGCTCGGGACGAACACCTTAATTGGAAGCCGACCGTCGCGAAAATTGTAGTGTCGGACGAGGAACCCGCCGACGAAGCCCAATCCGGGACCCGACACAACGAAAGCCTATTGACATACAGGACGACAGATGTCCAGCGGGACAAGACCCTAAACCGTCGGAGGGGACGTCCCAACAACAACCACAACAACAAGAAGAGGAGCGACCCATGGAGGTAGAACCTTCCTCACTCCCTCAGTCGGTCATCGAACAACTATCCGACGTGGAGGTTGAGGAGCGTGAACAGTGGCCGTCACGGATGGATACGCCCACCATACGACCGGAAGGCGCAGCGGCTTCCGTTCAACAAACAAAGCCCTTTCGCATTGAGGTCCCACGCATAGAACGCCCCGAGGCGAATGACCCGCGTCTTCAAAGGGTCACCGGTTTTATAGTCAACACGGGACCCGCTTACGTGCCCTATCGCGATATGCCCGTTGAGCAACAACGCGAGGTGACTCACGCGATCGTCACTCGCTCTACTCACGCCACTCGCTCCACCCGTTCTACTCGTTTGACCCGCGCTCGAGCGCATGCCGCTCAGTCGCTAGGCCGTAGCCAGCGAACTGTCACCTATTTCGCGAAAAGACGCTAATTACGCGAAAAGACGCTAATTACGCCTACTAACTACGCCAAAGAGACAATGAAGATCAACAATGTAAATAAAATTTTTTCATATTTGTATTATTATTGTACTATGCATAATGTTCGGGTATTTTTTGTGTCATTTCTTTATTTTTCATATCTCTTCTTTTTCAAAAAAAGGCATACAATCTAAGACACAAAAACATATCATAATCCTAAATACCAAAAATATTTTTATTTTTCTCATTTTGTCCGTAATTGGCTGTGTGAAAATTTGCTATGCTATGTCACTTGCCTTGTATGCTTTACTTTGTACTTTATTTTTGATACTGGTATTGTTATAACTTGCCTTGTAATTTGTGCCCTGTGATTATTTGAACTGCCATTTGTGTGTGCCGATTTGTTTTGTCGTAATTACTTGTGTTAGTATGCTAGTGTAATTTGTGATGTATTATTTGTGATTTTTGGTAGTATATATACTGTATGCATAATGTGTGCCTACGCCCATGCCACAACAGCTTATGGTGCAGTGCATCGATGGCGGCGTAAGCGAGAGCCAATGAGGCACCGTTGAACGCCTGCCAGACGTGTCACGCCCAAATGGAGGCCACCCAATATTGGACCGGCGACGCTTAATCCTCAGCGGTGAACTGCAGCCTCCTGCCAATATTGCCGCGCCCTACCTTTGTAACATCTACCTTGGCGCTAACGCTCAATTTTCGAACGGTGAATTATGTGATATTGCTCAGTCTCGAACTGCTAACGGTGCGTGATATTGCTCAATCGCGGAACTGTCGATCCCCCATGCCTTTCGTTATGGCGACACCCCCATCCCCACACGTACCTAGGAACGCCTGAGGATTACGAACTGTTTGAACTGTATGGACTGTGAACTGTGTACAGACTGCATGAGAACTGTATTTTGTGCCAATTAACTGAGCCTTAATTTAGAGTTTAGTGTGTTTTAGGATCCTTTTTTTAGGAAGCAGAAAAATTTTTTCCACCCTAAGACTTCGCATGATGTAGATCCATTCGGCTACTAAGACTTAAAATAGCTGTAAGCAGACTACATTACTCACACGCAAGACTATATACATCGAATACAAACACTATGTATGAAATACTTATTAAACGCTGTGCAAACTTAGACCTATTCCTTAGGCCTACTGGAGTTATAACCAGGAATTCCAAAATTCAAGTATTTAGCCTTCTCCCGAAACCGTTCTTTCATGCAATTTATATGATCAGGTTTTTAAAACACGTTCTCACTCAGAATCGAGTTTTTTCGAGATAGCTTTTGCAGTCGAAAAAATCGAATTCTTCGATCGGGCTCAAATTTTGTCCAAACATTGTATCACATAAGTTATTAAGCTAGGCAAAGTTTTAGCTCCCGAAATTCATCTTGGCGAGAAATACGACCTTTCAAAAATTGACATCTAGAGTGAAAATTCGATGACTGACTTAACTTTTGTAATTCTTTATTAAAATTTATCCAAGCAAGTTAGGATGATGAAAAGATTGTCCTAGGTGGAAAACAAGTTATAAAATTCAATTCTAATGCTATTTTTGCTGTTGAGTGCAAAAAATGCAAAGATTTTGGCCATTATTTTAAAAAATGCTATTTTCGCTAAAACAAATTTCGTCCCCAAACTATACCCGGAACCCACACTTTCGTAATTATTAAAACAGAGTTTAAGACGTTTTTATAAGCTTTAAAATATATCAAAAAATTAGCAAAATCGTATAATCCTCCGGGGGTCAAAAATGCCAAAAACTGGAATTTTGCGTGTACTGGCTGGTGACTACCTCTGACTTAAAAGTCCTGTCTGGATACCAATTTTTATGCACCAAATTGCCAATGTATGTGCATACCATACACCCAGGTTAATGCCATTATGGCTAGTTTCAATGGTGAATGTATTTTTCTGATACAGTACTTAAATTAAGTTTTGTCAGCTAACAAAACTCGTGCAATTAAAACACAAAAATCTCATTATTTCATTAATAATACTGTTTGTATCATTTGTGCCGGTAAAGTTATTACAAATAACTAAATGTCTTTATAACCATTAAATTATACCTAAAAATCAGCTATATCGATTAATGTTTTGTGTGTCAAATATGGCAGCAACTATAACGCATGCTTTTTTGCGTTTTTGACTAATGACAACAAGTCCAAACAAAGATTAATTCATGAATATAGTTTTTTAGTCCAATTATTATATAATTAAATAAAACATATTTTTAATATTCATTTTGTTTTCACTTTACATGGTAGCACATGATGCTTAAAAATAATTACTGTGACACTAGTTTTCACAATGAACACCTAAATCTGGTTCACAAGTGTCTGCAACAACTGATATTCATGAGTCCAATTGTGATTCACAAGGGTTTGAAAGCTTATATATGCGTTTGCGACTCCAATAGATACCCTGTGAATGCTGGGATGGCATATAAGCACTTGTTTATTATTATTTAGGAAATCTATTATTGAGTCTGAAATCTTCTTCATTAACTTTTTGTTTAAAAAAATGTGTGAACTTTGTTTACTTTTCCTATATCATCTTATTTTGTTTGTATATTTGAATTCACACAATAAAGAACAAAAGACAATATATTTTCCAAAATTTTTCATGTTATGTAGACCGTGATACTATAGCCACGTTTGAATAATCACAAAGTATTTTTTTAATTCGAAACAGTTTCATTATTTCATTTTAAAAAGCAATACGACTTTTGCTAGTTAATTACGCAATTTTTTTAAAACGTCAGAACGTGTTTCTTCTTTTAAATCGACAACAGTACCCACGTTTAGATCGTGAACGTATAAGTCGTCCGTTGCTTCCGCAATTTCCTTATTTTCTACAATTATGTCATCACTGTTTTTAATTTCTCCTTGTCCTCGCCTAAACTTTCTTGCCGTTAAACTCCAGTGTGAGGCAATTTGTTGCCACAATAAACAATCAACAGCAAAAAGTTTGAAGAAAAGGATGAAAAGTCAAGCTACAGATTGTTTCACGGTATTGTCGAAAACTGTGTCAAGTCTTTCAACAAATATGGAAATCTGGAAAACCACATGCAGCCGGGTTAATTTCAGTTCAATCTATTTTTTGTTCACATTTCTGCTAAAATTAGAAACATTGCATCGATGGAAAATGTAAAAACTCTAGACGTATGCAGACGGTATCATAGGTTAGTTCTTATTAGTAAATACGTTGACATAAAAAAATATACGTCGTTCACCGTCATTTGGTTCTTCATTTTAGAAATATGTTTTTAGGCAATCACATATTACCAACAAGCCGAAACAATGTCGCACTATGTTATAAAACGATACAGCACAATAGCCACCAATCGTATTGTACAAGAAGCCTTAGACAGAATTCCGGAAGTTTCCCGTAGCTCAGTAACAGGTTGACTCACATTAAGTCATTCTTTGAATTAATATCAATTTTAAATGTCGGAAGTTTTTCAATCAAAATGTTTAAGACTAAAAATGTATTTACTGCAAAAAAACTTTACATACATTTCACACATACATTTCACAATATCTACAAATACAATTAATTTTACTTTTTTATTTGTACTTTTAAGGGTTTTAAAAATAAAGACTAAATGCCTTTCGTTTGGAAAAATTGGATAAAAATCATGCAAAGTTGTTTGCTTTACCTATAGCTACATTTTAAGCTTCATCCTTCAAGTCTGTTCCGTCTCGGTCTGAATAAGGAGTCATACCTTTTGTTTTAACTTGTTGTCGAATTGGATAATGAATGAATCAATGTTTCGGCAAATCAGGATCACAAAAACAAAACCAAAGCGGTCTCACTGCGTTCAAATACGCATGATGTTTAGGTTTATATTACGAGCAGCCATCACTGGGATACGTATTAAGAAAACCAATCTCACACACAAGATTTTCTCCAAATGTCAGTCAGACTGCTTTTAATTAATAATTTTAACAAAAGTGACACGAAAGTGACTGTAGTATCACGGCCTACCTAACGTAAAAAATTTTAAGAAATTGCTTTGTCTTTTAATTTTTATTGTGTGAATTCAAATATACAAACAAAATAAGGTGATATACGTAAAACAAACAAAATTTACACAGTTTTTTAAACAAAAAGTTAATAAACAAGATTTAAGACTCAATAATAGATTCCCTTAGTTAAACTAGAAAAACAAGTGCTTATATGTCCTGCCAACATTCATAGGGTATCTATTGGAGTCGCACACGCATATATAAACTTTCAAACTATGAGTTATTGTTGCTACCATTTTGACAAACAAAGAATTAATCGATACACCTGATTTTTAGGTATAATTTAATGGTTATAAAGACATTTAGTTATTTGTAATAACTTTAAAGGCACAAAGGATACAAACAGAATTACTGAACGAAATAGTGTGAATTTTGTGTTTTTTAATGCACGAGTTTAGTTAGCTAACAAAACTTAATTTAACTACTGTATCATACATAACATCCAGCAATGAAATAACCATATGGCATTATATGTGGGTTTTTGGTAGGCACAAACATTGGCAATATGGCGCATAAAAATAGTCTATTATTGTCCAAACAGGACTTTAAAGCCCGGTTCATACTTGTCCTTAAGGACGTAAGGACAGGGACAAGGACAAATTTCGATTAGCTGCAGTGACAAATTTACCAAAGCATTTGGGCTAATTTTTTTGCATACGATCTGGATGTGACCCAGACTTGTCTCAAGAGAAACATTAACTAAATTGACCATGTAGTTTTCTTGGAATCGCTTAAGGACAAAACGATAAGGACAAGGACAAGGACGATTATGAACCGGGTTTTTGTCAGAGGTTACCGGCCACTACATGCAACATTTTTGGCATTTTTGACCCTCGGAGGATTATTTGATTTCGATAATTTTCTGATATGTTTTAGAAATTATAAAGCCGTTTTAGATTTTGTTTAAACTTTTACGGAAGTGAGGGTTCCTGGTATAGTTTGGGGGCTAAATGTATTTTACCGAAAATAGCATTTTTTGAAATAATGGCCAACATCTTCGCTATTTTTGCACTCTACAGCAGAAATATTTTCAGATTTACATTTTTCCACTTATTTTGGCACCTAGGACAATCTTTTCATCATCCAAACTCGCTTGGATAAATCTTAATAAAGAATTACAAAAGTTAAGTCAGACATCGATTTTTTACTCGAAATGTCAATTTTTGAAAAGTCGTATTTCCCTCCAGAATCAAATTCGGAAGCTAAAACTTTGCACAGCTTAATAAGATAATACAATGTTTGGACAACATTTGAGCCCAAAAGGAGAAAGTAAATTTTTTGACTGCGAAAACCTTCCGCGATTTCAATGAGAACGTGTCATAGAAAACCCTCAAGTTTTTCTTAAACACCTTTTCTAAAGTTCTCCCTTTGCAGTTGCGATTATTTTTCATATGCCATAATCAAGCTTATGATTAACGTATTAACTTTTTGTTTGCAAGTTACACCTTTTAAGTTATTGTTAAATAAATAAGTAATTTCAAGTTTCATGAAATTTAAAGTTAAAGGGTATAAAAACAGAGTTTCCAAGCGCTACCTTCTTCTCTAGCGTAATTGTCTTTTTGCATGTCAGCGAAACAGGGTTCCCATACACCATCCCGGTTGACACACCCTGGGGGTTTGCCTGGGTACTTCAGTCTGCATCGTTTCCTCCGAGATTTGCAGGCTTTTAATGACACAGTAACCATGCGACTGCCCATAAAAGGAGTCCGGCTTACATCGTTGCAGGCCGGGGAAGCAGTATTCCATGCCCAATCACTTTTTGATACACACTCTGTGACTTCTGAAACAGTGTCATAGGGTTAATTTTAATCGGACTAAACGGTTTTAAAGTATGCTAAAGAATGCATTCCAAAACCTTCGGATTAAACGGACTTAAATTTTTAGAGTGCTGGTTTGTAGTCGAAATACGCTGACTTAGCTTTAGTCCAGTAGTAATTTTGGGACGGGTTAAGCCGATGATATTTTTTAACTTGTTTAGTCGCTTGTAAACAGGGGGTACTAGCCTAGCTACAGCATAAACAAACACAAGTCTAGCAGATAGGATTTATTGACAGGCTGACACAGTAATACAACCTTGACAGCCTGACACTCATGCGAACCCGCGACAGAAGTCTGTTCCTCTGGACCAGACACTAGACTAGTGACCTCCTGTCACAAGCCGTTCAAACAATCTAACCGATTTGCGACACCTTCCAACTCGCGGTATCACTTTTCAAGTCCTTTCTCTAGAACCTTCTTTTAGACCTTCTTAGGGAACCTTCCTCGAAACTTTCCTAGAGAACCTGCCAAACCGACCTAACTCTACCTAGCTTACTGAGCCGACTGCCGACTTTGCAAGTTTGCATCGCCTTTTATAACATCCATAAGTCACGTGCTGAGTCGGCGGCCAATTGCCTGCAGTATGGCTTGATATGAAGCAATCAAGTCAATTAAATAGTTTGAACGTTTTTGATGTAGCGTGGTCCTAGCTACCAAAACAACCGTTAGTCAAAACAACTAGCGACTCTGTAGGACTTTATTAATACACACTAGCTATACACACTAGTTTGGTTTCTAACTTGTGTGGCCAAGTAAGAAGTTTCAACGTTTTTTCCGTTTTACGTCAGTTGGAAATGGCATACTGAAATTTATTAGTAGCAGTATGTGATGATCAATGAAATCGCATTATCAATCACGCCAACGTCATAGAATAATGCGCTATACGCCGGATTCACCATCAGCTTGGCTTGGTTGGTCCCAGCCAATGGATTTTATACACTCCATTTTTTACTGCTCGCGTCAGAGTCGGTGCACTCATGGCCATCAGTGGTATTGGGGAAGAAAAGAGGATACAGAGCAATAATATTATTGGCGCGATTATAGTATGCCGAGACACAGCGGTTATCCATCTGTTTTGAGGTTCGTCTGTTCTCGTTTTGGTTAGAAAATTTGGTACTTTTTGGGCTAGCCTATACTTGTCAGTAGTATGACCGTACCCATAGCATGCCGTACATTGTGTAGCGAAGCCGTTAGAAAGTGATATTTTGCTCTGGTTTTCCTTCAAATCGACAATGACAGGCGCCGTTTCCTTGGCTTCAGTCAAGGGCAACTGTAGGACAATAGTGGTTGGGTCGGGTTTTGCTAACAACGAGTGACTTAACAGCTTTCGTGCAGTCATTAGGATTAAGCACAAGAATAGACTGACACAGAAGTTTAGTATCCGGGGATAGTTTCGTTTCAGGGAGGAATAACAGTTTCCCTGTCATTATCCGCGCCACCATCTGGTGTATATCCGGGCCTAAAAATGGGTACCGCCCCATTAATATTGCAAACAATGTGACTCCGACTTGCCATATATCAGCTTTGTAACCGTCATAGGGTCTGTTTGAAAGGAACTCGGGAGGGGCGTACGGTGGAATACCCCAGCAACGAGTACATGTGGGATCGCTCGTACAAAGCTGGACCGATTCAAAACGTTTCAATTGTGTGGTCGATTTTCCACTGTCCGTAAAAACCCAATTTTTCGTAATAACGTCCAAGCCGAATATACCACGTTTGTGAACAAAAGCAAGCACTTCAATTATTTGCTGAAAATATGCCCGTGCATGCATTTTTCGTAGAAAGCGCTTATTTACTACGTATTGGTGAAGTAGGCCATGATGCGTTGGTAGGTCGAGAACGTATTGCCCTCCGTTCCACGGACAGTACATGTGGGTTCCATGTGGTAGCACTTTATCTGCAGCCTTTGGAATCGGATCCTCCGTGTTGGGGTCCGATTTTGAGATTCGCTCCGCGAGTTCGGTAAAAGTGCGCTGTCTTTCAGGGGTTACTAAATTCTCCCAAACCGGCGGCGGTCCAAACTGGGTGTGATTGCGTCTGCTTCTTCCATTCCTAAAAAGACATAGTGGTTACATTGTTTGGCAGCGTTGAGACTGTCCTTCTTTTAAGTAGCCTCCAGCATTGATTTTTGTAAAAGCCTGGTTCGTCTCAGTCCACAGTATAATCTTCAAAATTAATACAGTCGTTTGGGCGAACTAAGGCAAATTTCTCTGTCCCATACAACTTGACATCCATGACCCATTCGGTTATTCGTTGTGTCGGCCACTTCTGCATGCCAGTTCTTACCATTTGCAGTGTTTACCCAAACCTTTCGGTTTGCAAAATCACCTGTCCCAGGCGAGTTAGGTAAGTCTGCCGTATTATTCGACTTCGTGTCTGACGTAGCTTTCGGGTCACTCGTCTCGTTGTCGCGGTGTCTTGCCTCAATATTAGCCTTTATTTCTGCAGCTTGCTTCGATAGGGGCCTTAGAGCATTAACATGGACTCGTCGTTCCTTGCCGCTTCCAGTTGAGGGTCGTAAAATGGCTTTTCCGCTTGTCGACATTTCTACTATTCGAAATGGACCATGCCACAAGTGCGTCAGTTTCTTTGACTTACCTTTGCCAACTGCTGGCACGTACAGCCATACGTAATCACCTATCTTGTACATATGGCGTTTGGAAATTCTGTCATAGTTAGATTTTTGTTTCATTTGAGCTTGTCTGATATTATCTTGATCCAGGTTACATGCTCCCCGCATGTTTTTCACTAAAAAAGCTCTGTAGTCAGAAGGCACTACCTGCGCCTCGCCTGCTTTCTTTAAGGCAGCGTCCAAGGCTCAGTTGGGATCTCGCACATAGAGGAGGAAAAATGGCGTTTCTTGTATCAATTCTTGCAAGGTGCAACGGTATGCAAACAGTACATAGGGCAGTACTGTGTCCCAATCCTTTTGATTCGAGCTTACATACATGGACAGCATTGTCGTCAGTGTTTTGTTAAACCGTTCTATCAATCCATCAGTTTGTGGATAGTATGGTGTCGTATTAAATTTTCTAGTGTTGAACAGGTTGCATACCGCATTAATTAGCTCCGAAAAAAAATTTTCCCCACGGTTTGATAGCAACATTAATGGGGCTGAGTGCCTGGAGATCAACTCCTCTACTAAAAGTTTAGCCGTGGTTTTAGCGGTAATTTCCGGTACCGCAAACGCCTTGGGCCACTTTGTGAGATAATCACTAAACATAATAATGTAGCGATTATTTTTGCTGTAACAGGCAATGGACCTAAAGCATCTACAGCTAATAATTCGAACGGCCCTCCCACCCACTTGGATAGGTTACATTTTTTACGCACAAAATCTTTTCTTAGGTCCCTTTTTGCCGGTGCAAGATCTGCAGTTCTGCACCCAGTGTCGGACGTCGTTATAGATTCCGGTGCTGTAAAATCGTTCCTTAACCTCAAGGTAAGTTCCTTCGATTCCAAAATGACCTGTAAATATGTCGTCATGAAAACTTTCAAGTACCTTATTTCAGAAGCACGCAGGCACCACAAACTGTTTTCAGACGGAGTCTCTACGTGTTGGGTTATCTTTGCAAAATATCCAATATAAAAGATCATTCTCAAAAACAAAGTTTTCCAAACCCTTATTTTTTATGTCTCTATCACCGCTTTTTAGTGAAAAAATAATTTGCCCAATTTGTTCGTCGTCTTGTTGTGCTGTCATGCACATAGATCTAGTTATTTTGTAGCCTTCCCGCGCTAAATCAGGTGTCTTATCGGCTTTTGCTGACATATCCTCCGCAGCGGCCGCTAACTCTTTTGTTCTGTCAGCTGTCTAAACTCTTGAGAGTGCATCTGCGGGTCCATTCTCATTGCCTGGTTTATAACAAAGTTTCATGAAGTATTCCCGCAAAACCAGTGTCCACCGTGCCAATTGGCCAGTTGGGTTCTTCAATTTCAGTACATGTTTCAAGGGTCTGTGGTCTGTAAACACGGTAAAATGTCTTCCGTACAAATATGTTCCAAAATGTTGTACACTCCAGATAACAGTTCCTTCTCGATAGCAGAGTACCGTACTTCTGACTTCCCTAAACTCCTTGACGCGCATGCGATCACAACAAGTTTTCCGCATACCTCTTGCTGCAGCACTGCGCCCAGTCCTACATTCAATGCATCGGTGCACAGCATAAATGGTTTTTCAAAGTCGTGGTACTGTAACACTCATTCGATTCGTACTTCGATCAATTTCTTTTTTAACTGCCTAAACGCATTTTTGGCTTTGTCACTCCAAACAAACTGGACATCCTTTTTCAACAAACAGTGCAGTGGATGAGCAATCGCTGCAAAGTGTCCTACAAATCTCCTATAGTTCGTAGCCAGTCCTAGAAACCTTCGTACACCCGTCACGTCTTTTGGCGTCGGGTAATTTTAAGCGGCTAACAATTTGTCTGGGTCTGGCTTCACCCACTCATTTGATACAACATGCCCCAAGAAAAGTACCTCTTGTCGGCAAAACTAACACTTTTTAGGCTTTAGTTTCAAATTTCTTTGTCGCAGGCGACCAAAAATATTGTCCAAATCTTTCCGTTGGTCTTCAAAAGTTTTGAGTAAACTAACTCATCATCTAGATACACCGATTTCCTATGTTGATGCTGTGACGTACATGTTGGGTTTTTGTTCTTCGCTATTTTGCGCAAAAACATCAATATTCTTGATCAGCAGTAGGGTCAGCGCTCCAGCTGTTGTGTCGTTAGATTGCAGTTTAGAAGATTCAGTTGTCCTAGAATTTTGGTTGCAGTTTGTTCCATAGCCTCTGCGGTCGTTATTTCAGACGCAATGTCGTCTTGTTGTCTATTGGAGACGTAGTATCATGTGTTTGTACAGTTTGATTGGATAGTCAGAGAAATTAATAAGTCGGAACGGCACACGACCGTTCGGGACTACATTGACCAAAATGGGAGACCCCAGAAGTCCATATTTTCCGACTAGCTGTTTGGCGGGTTTTACTCCAATAATATTACATTCTTACCGTGGCTAACCTGGTTCACTGCAGCTGGAAACACTGTTTCTGATCTCGCGGGTATTAAAACATCGTTCTCTGCCATTACGGTATACTTCTTTCTCGGTTTGTGGTGAATATTGGGTTTGGCCGAAAAGAGCCAAGAGTTTTTTTCAAAAACAATTTTTCCCGTGTGGTCTAGTGGTTAGGATTTGCGGCTTTCGCCCGCACGGCCCAGGTTCGATTCTCGCCACGGGAACCAATGTAGCGTGGTCCTAGCTACCAATAGTCAAAACTAACTAACGACCCTGTAGCGCGACACACACTAACGACAATACGACTCAACTCTAGAACCCTACTGCTACTAGCGTCGGATTCACGACCTTTGGGTATGACAGTATGTCGCGGTCTAATCGTCTTCACGAGTGTCTGCGGTAGCTACAGTACAACGGGTATAAGCAGGTATAAGCAGTTAAACTGTTAAGACGCATGTTGTGTAAGCGTCGACCCTACCAGGGACGTAAAAATTGACAATCTCCGATTTGTCTGAAATTTACATATATTGTAGAGTAATGTGAGTGCAAAAAAATCTATCGAGGATTTGCCCCGCTGCGGCTTGGTTTTTGAGATATAGCCTCTTGAAGTTGACCTACTCGGAAACTTTTTGAAAATTTGGCCGTTTTTTTAGTAAAGCCGGTACCTCAACCCACATAGCGCCCTAACGTTCAATAGTTTCACAACGTATAGTGAGTAAGTGTGGCTCAACGCAAAATTTTTGAAATTCTAGTAGCATTTCCACACAAGTCTATTAAACCATACTTTCTGCAAAATTTTAGTTTTTTGCTGATCTCAATTTTGCGTATTTTGTTTCACCGCCTCTCCCATGAGTAACTTTCACTATGGCCCTTACTATGAGAATAAGGCCCCATATATATTCCATAACCATGCAAAATTTTAGTCAAATCGAACTGCGACCAATAAATCAAATGATGAGCCAAATATGGTGCGTTATCTGCGGTGCGACAGTGAGTGTCTCCAAATAAACAGGTACTTATTGCTGCTGCGCTCAGTTTTTGTTTTGCATTTATACGCATATAGTTGGAACCTATTGTACTAATGATAAAATTTAACTAAATCTCCTCTGATAATCAAACTAACGACATGATTTCTTAAAAACACCAAAAATTGTACATATTTTCCCTTGTTGCCATATTCGAGCCGGCTTTTGAGAAGTCACAAAACAGCCCAAGTCTGACCTCTTGCATGTATGATAGTGTAGTGGGGTTATAATTCATCTCATCTTTTGGAGTCGATTATGTCACCTGTAGCTCTGAAAAGGGTGGGTCGTATTTTACTGCACGTGTACGTGTATTATGGGAGTAGTCTACCCATGGGCAAGTTCAGCCAAAACGGTTATAGACGCCTAACGTTTTGTATCCGAATATAAACCCATATGCTGTGCATTGCAGCCTGTTATTAATTTCGTTGTCAGATTTTTGTAGTAGCCGGAGCTGGTGCACCCCCTCTCGTACCCTTGAAAACATGCTTTTTGTGATTTTGCCAATGTATAACGCTATAATGGCCAATCACTCGGGCTGTATTGTTATTACGACACAAAGTTCAGTTCGAGGCGTTGAACGCAAATATTGAGTTATTTTTCACAAAAACCTTACGTATTAATAAAAAATGGTCACTAATGCTTAACTAATGTTAGTGTGTTCATTTGCGTGGAATGTAGCCAAACGGTCATAGATGGAGATCTGTCGTCCTGTATCCAAATATTGACTCATATTTTCTACATTGCATGCTGTTATCAGTTTTGCTTTGGAAAATTATTATTTGTACCCGCTAAATTACTGCCAATTCCCTCCCTCATTAATATTGGAAAGTACTTGCATATTCCTCCCTAGTGACCTTTCCGTGACCTTTGTTAGTCTGTATTCAACTAATGTAGACGGTTCTTTATGGCAACAAAAATTAAGTAGTAACGTAATGTTGTACATACATTTTGGTGGGCAGGGGGGGCATGCTAGTTTTTAGATTTTTTATTTTTGGGGCATTATTTTTTTGTAATAGTTTTAATTATGCTTTTTTTACGCAGTAGGGTTAAACTTATTAAACTTGAACTTAAAACTTAAACTTAAACTGTGGGCTGAGAAACTGAAGGTTAAAGTTCAGTCGAAATTGTTTATCAGTCAGCGTATGGAAGCCAGTTTTGCAAGTTTTTTTACATGTTTACCTGCTGTTAGTCAGATAATTCTTCAATAAATTTACTCTTCTATGCTATTATTATTACTGAAATAGTCAAATAAGAAAAATAATGTATTATAAAATGCCCTTTCACCAAGGGCAACTGTTTGGGTATACTTTGTATGCAACAGTTTTCATCAAAATTGACGAAAGTCAAAATGTTTGGTCAAATTGACCGCGCTACAGCCCTTTTACTGTGGCGCCAAAGTAGAACGGCATACTATATTCTCAGGTGGGGATGGCTTGGGGGAGGCGCCCCCAATTTGGTTCACATCCCCCCATTTTGGTCTGTCCCCCTATTTTGAATCCTTCCCTATTTTGGATGCGGTGCCTCCTCCCATAACCCCAAAATATTTTCTGAAACGACGTTTCAGCGATTTTTAACTGTAGCGATGACTCTATGGTGCGCTTTTAGGTCCTTTTTAGTTCGCTTCGGAGAAGTTTAGTGTTAGTCTAATTTAGTATATATCATTGAAGCTATATATAATTACGTATAAAATGACTTTAGTGACTTCGGTGCGCCCCCAACCCTCAATTTGGTCCCCCTCCACTGCGTCCCCCCATAGCATTTCGCTTAAAAAATGCGATAGTTTACGAGAAGTAGACCCAATAATGCCAACGGACACAGTTTGCGCCTATATTAATGCATTGCAATAATAATTTAACACGAGTGATTACTTATGAGAGCGTTATACGTTGACAAAGTCATAAAAATCATGTCTTACAAAGGTGAAGGAGGGCGTTTTGGCTGCACTGTTCATGGGTAGGCTACCCGCATGAGACACGGACACGTACAGTACCTTCAGACCCACCCTTTTTAGACCTACAGGTGACACAATCGACTCCAAAAGAGAAGATGAACTACAACCCCACTACACTATCATACATGCAAGAGGTCAGACTTGGGCTGTTTAGTCAGACTTCTCAAAAGCCGACTATGACAACAAGGGAAAGTATGTGCAGCTTTCGGTGTTTTTAAGAAACCAAGTGGTTAGTTTGACTAGCAGAGAGGATTTAGTTAAATTTTATCATTAGTACGATAGGGCCCAACTCTGTGCGTATAAATGTAAAACAAAAAATGAGCGCAACAGCAATAAGTACCAGCTTATTTAGAGACACTCACTGTCGCACTGCAGATAACGCACCATATTTGGCTTATTTGACTTACTGGTGTCAGTTCGATTTGACTAAAATTTTGCATGGTTATGGAATATATAGGGCCTTATTCTCATAGTAAGGGCCATAGTGAAAGTTACTCATAGGAGAGGCGGTGAAACAAAATACGCAAAATTGAGATCAGCAAAAAACTAAAATTTTGCAGAAAGTATTGTTTAATAGACCGGTGTGGAGATGCTACTAGAATTTCAAAAATTTTGCGTTGAGCCCCACTTACTGACTATTTTGAAAAAAGAATCTAAAATCTGAGATGCAAAATCATAATTTCATCCAATACGTTTACTCTGTTTCAGGAGCTGGTCCACGCTTAAAACAGTGTAGAGTATGTTCACAAGTGGAAAACATGCTTTTGTCATTTGAAATAAAGAACATGTTTGAAGTTTTTTAGCTTCAAAATCTAACTATCACTGTTGAAAAAAATTTTCCGGTGTAAAAAACTAAAAAAAACTTCAACAGGTGTGAGATTTGGTTTTCTAAATGTCCGCTGTTTAGTGTACCATTAAGCTTGAGAGGTCCCTGTATATTGGGTGAAACTGTGAGATAGTAGTGAGTAGTGAGTACTAAAATGTGAACAATGTGTGATACTTTGTAAACAATTTGAGATAAAAAATGCTTGATTACTATTCTTTAGTCGAATATAGTTCGCAAAGTCTACCAACAGCAAACCCAGATACGTATATATGTACAGCAGACAATAAATGCAGTCAATCAGACATACCATCACAGACACATTTGGTGCACACACACACTCACGTTCACATACACCCGCACAATCACATGAGTCAAAACGTAACACAAACAAAACCTTCCAAAATACACGCTATCAACCGACAGACTCATTCTAAAGAAGCCTGCTGCGCTGTGGCGCAGCAGGAAAAAGCCACTCGAGCTCGGGAAGTTTAAGGACCTGTATGATTCAAGCGTAACTATAGAAAATTGAACATGGCACTAGAGATGAAATTGGTTCCACTGGAACCGGAACCGGAACCGTATCCAGAACCAAAACGAGATGAATTTTGCAACCGGAACCGGAACGAACTGGAACCGGAACCGGCATGGTGCCAGTGCCATGTTCATCATATTTTTCTGTGACCATCAATGATTTTTTATAGTTCTGTTAGTTTTGCTACCGAACCTGCCATAGTTTATGCTTTATGGGCAGGCTTAAAAGGTTTGAATACGCAAAAAATTTACGCAAGATAACATAGATAAAATAGATAAAAAAATGGAACCAAATTTGGAACCGGCAATTTTCTAGAACCGGAACCGGTAAAGTGAAACCGGTCCCATCTCTACCTGTTTTGGTAGGTTTTGGAGTAGGAGGTAGAAGAGGTTTATGACAGTTGTCCGCGCACCGTCCCAGCGTCTTGTATTCTCCATTTCCCGTAACCGGTTCACACATGTACGTCTCTCTGTTGCAATTGGCTTCAGGCTCAGGTGCAGGTTTAGGTTCAGGTGTAGATTCAGTTGGGTCTGCTAAAATTTAAATTTGAAAATTTTTCAAGTTCGTTTAATTTTATACCCGACTCAATTCTAAAACGTTTAGACTTTTGTGTTTTCATATAATCAGACCGGTTAATCGCTGTGAGTTAATCAAAGTTAAAGAATAAAGGTTGAGAGTAGCTTAGCAGTTTCGTAATTTCATTTGAAAAAAATAGTATAAACAAGTAAAACAATACTATCATGTCTTTTTGACACAAACAAGTTTGACGAGAACAAATAGCAGAAATGAAAAGTTTATCGTACTAATGTAATTTATGAAATTAAAATACCATGAATAAACGTGAGGGAATTCATTATACAGCTAAGCTTTTATTTCAGTTGCAATTTTTTTCATTTCTTTCAAAATTTCTTTCATTTCTTTCTTCATTTTTTTGCAATTTTCATTTCATCTTTTTCATTTCTTGCTAGGTTCTTCTCGCTTAATTTGCCGCGTCTCAAATGTCTCGCTAATATTTCTTAGTCGCGTTCAGACATGCGCAGCTGAGTAAATTGGTGGGAGGGAGTTGAAAGTATAAAAAACTATATATTTGCATACTTTTGCAGCAGTCTCAGCACTTCGACTGTGAGCTGACATGGGACATTTTACATGTAACGGGGTCACAAATTTTAAACGGGGGCCTCTCCTGCCAAATTTTGGAGTCCCTGATTGGCCAAAGTACCCTAATTTACAAATTGTTTTTGAATCCGCCCTTTGCACCCTTGATTTTGTTTGCTCTCCCCATCCCCTCCGTCAATAATGTATTGTAGCTAGCTATTCACCTATAAGCCCTTTCTGCGGGATGTAAGTATATTTTTTCTACATCGGCATTTCATCAAAGTGCAGACTGACCTGGACTGACCTTTTTCCCTCAATAATCCGTCATATTATTACAATGTCAGGTGTGTTGACCTATAACTTTTCTTTATTCTGCCAAGTTTGAAGCCGGACAAACAGCTGGAGGTTTTCAGCCAAGGTAGCTTACCATCACTAGCCACTAATAGCCGATGTACATTAACTTTCAGAATATGCAAGAATCTTCATTTAATTTTCTTTTCATTTCTTTTATTTCTTATTTCATTTTTTTGTTTCTTTAGTGTTTTTTCTTTCATTTCTTTCATTTCTTCAATTTCATTTTTCTTTCAAAATTTTATTTTCTTAATTTAGCGTTTTCTTGCAACTGAAATAAAGGCTTAGCTGTAAAACCCCGACGCGCACGGAGGACCCCGCGTCTAATAGGTGGACGCCACGGTGGCAAACAGGCGCGGCTAGGATAGAGAAATAACTCCCTCAGCTCCCAGATAAGCCAATTGTAAAACGCCGTACCGAACGGCCTTACAAATGTGATATTATTCCTAAATCGTAACCCGGTAAGCCGTCATCTTTTGCTCCTGCAGATCAATCAAAATGTTACTACCACTTCAAACATGCTTCTAGTTTGAAAATTACAAAGGGACGAAATATCGGACTAAACGGACAAAACAAGTTCAAATAAATCAGCCTCCTAAATTTGGTCCCGACCCGGTCCTTAACATCTACTGTATTAAACGAATTTAGCATGTACGATTAACATTAGCAGTTAAATTCAGCGTAGTTAAGTCCGTTAATAAAATCCGAAAATTATGTCAAATCAAATTAAATTAAATTAAGTCTGAAAATAATAAAAAAATTTCGTGGAATTTATACTTTTCACCAACTCTGAATAGTAATTTATAATTATGTAATAATAACATACTTGTCTAGCAGTGTATTGTAAGCATATATGTGTACATTTTACATATTTTCATCAAGTTTTCATTCATTTACATTGGTCATACAATTTTAAATAAATCTGAAAATTTGTGAAAGAATACTGGCAATATCTGTTATGAATGCGACAAAATCGCACTGGCAATATATTACGTTAATTGGCTGAATTCTCAGATACGCTTTGCACTTTAACACTTGTCAACAGGGGGTAATAAAACCATAAAACCTGGTAGTCACTTGAATGTGAAGTCTAAAGTTTTTTCATGGTGGCACTTGAATGTGGGGTCAAAAGTCTTTTCATGGTGGCTTAATAAATAGGAAATTTTGAATAACAAGCGCATGTGAACTCTTCTTAAGTGGAAATTCAAATAAGTTAGACGTAATTTGGAATAATATTTAAAGTGGCACAATTCAATAAAAAGTGGCATAATATGATATAAAAAAGGGTACAACGTGTATTAAGTGGTAATTTAATAAATTTAAAAAACAGTTTACATTTCAATCTAAGTACTAGGATGCAACTATTCAGTGCTAGGGTGAATCTCGGCAGTGCTAGGATGCAACCTTTCGGTGCTAGGGTGAAACCAAGGGTAAACACAGTGCTAGGGTGTCACTAGTGCTAAAGTGTCACTAGTGCCAGGGTGAAACCCAATTGTTTGGTCTGACTAGAAGAAGCCAGCTGTTTTGAAATCTCATTTTGATCAAAATTTTTAAACCGTTTAGTCTGATTACAATTAACCCTTTAATTTGGCAAAAAACAGGCCCAATGAGTGCTTCCATATTGTCAAAAAACATATTGACGTCAAATGAAACACAAGCTAAGAGTTATTTTCCAAAATTAACCCTTTTGTTTCCCAAGTTTTTCTAAATTGCAGCAAGTTTAAGCTGCGGCTGGGTTTCATCCGTCACCACGGACTGAGCTTGCATCCATAGAACAGCTTTGTGCCAGTACTGTCACGCCTAGGGTTGTTTAAGTTATGAGATTTTAATCAGTTAAAGTTACTGTTAAGTTACCATCCAAAAATTAAATTAGTTAAAGGTACAGTTAAGTTAATGGCCAAAAATTGAATCAGTTGAAGTTTCAATGAAGTTGAAATGAAGTTTAATAAATTTAACTGATACTTTAACTGAATTTAATCAGTTACGGGGCAAAATTTCGACAATTTTGGAAATGTTCAAAATTTTAAGGATGGATTAAAAGTGCACGTTTTTATTAACTAACATAACTTACAACTTTACAAATAACTTTCAAGTCCAGTAAATTATTTTTCGAAATAATAAACGTTTGTATTACACACATGTGGCTACCGGCTACAGCAGTGAATGTGCATTTACAAAAATCAATTGTACTTCTTTCATTATTTTTAATTTAAACATGCCCAGTTTTTGCTTTCTAGTTTAGCTTTGATTTAGTTTTACATATACCATAATTTAATTTATATCATGACTGCATAGTAGTAAAAGTATGGCACTCTCCCTATTATGTCTTGGGGCTTGCGTCCAATGCGGATTCCGAAGTAGCCGTTTTCTGTGCGCTTTCGAGGGGTACCTTTATAATTTCATATGTAACAACTTTTATAACGTCTTGAAATGCGACAGGGTACCCCCTCAAAACCAAGGTACAAGACCGTATTCAACAGAGTGTGGCACGCCCTCTGAGTTCAAGACACTAAGACCTGTCGCTATGCCCCGCCTCAGTTGAATACAAACCACAGGGTCCCGAAATGAGGGGTATACTTTGTACTGTGCAGTGTGCACTTAGTAACTATTCGCACTGGCATGTAAAACAAACGTGCGTAACGTTGTGTGATGCACGCACTCGTTCATACATTTGGCGCAAATAGTGAGTATAAATTCCTGAGTGCACTCTGCATCGTGCTATACATAACCTATACAAAAAATTCTGTGAGCGTCTCCTAATACATAAGGACATGCCTATTTTGCATAAAAACGGAAATTTCCACAACACAACTGAAAATAATTTGCAGTTATGCGCATAACTGAAATTATATTATCAGTTAAGCGTGTTAACTGAAAACAATTTCAGTTAAGGTGGTAGTTGCGTTTTCGAGTTTTTGTTTTCTTACCCCCACTGATTAGATAACGCCTCAGCATTTTTTGGGACAGTACTGTAAAGTCAAAATCCCCAGGCATGTCTCTCACTTTTTCGAAATTTCACCTGTGGACGTTTTTAGAGGGTTTTAATTACAAGAAAATATCTTAAATTTTCGGCGCGTTTGATTTTCAGCTATTAACAAAAAAAAGAAAATAAAAAAAAAGGGACATGCCTGGGGATTTTAAACATGTCAAAAACCTTACCAACTTTCAGCCCCAACAGGTAATCGTATGATTCAGAGCTGTGGCGCAAACTTTTTGTAAAAAATTGTAATATTTTGGAAAGGACCCTCTATCGCTATAAGGAAACAAAATCACAGGTTAAATTTCAATGCATGGCATACATTTAGGAAAGATATTGTTCTACCTAATGCAAAAGACCGCTTGTGATTTGAATTTGTAAACGCTGAGCTATGGCTTTGCAAAAAAACACCTAAAAACGCAATTACCCCCTTAACTGATTAAAATCAGTTTTTGACGATAACTTCAGTTAAGTTACAGTTATGTAGCACTTAATAGTTCCTGAACATACGTACTGTTTTAATAGCTAATCGCCCCTAGCTCCTACCTAGTTCTAAGCTTCGGCTAAGCCGGAAACTTAGTTATGTTGCCTATATACGTACTTAGCCGACCCGACTTCCCAGCCGAGCTGCATTCCAGGCTTCGTCATCCTGGAATGTGGCGTGAGAAAAGGTCAGTCGAGCCTATTTTTAGCCCTAGCTAATCGCTATTTAAGGAGCTAACTAGTTTGACTAGTGGCTCCCGGTGTAACTTTTCAGCTTGCGCTGACATGCATACTTGCCTACTGTGTGATTGCCTTATAGCCTGTTCCTAATTAAAAGCATTACCTGTATATGCGTGAGAGCGTTCGTAGGCTGATACTACATTTGGCGCTGCGAGATTTACTACGCGCCTGTCTGCTCGCATCTAGGATAGCTGCTCTTACACTGTATAAATTGTAACTGTGGTAAGTTGCAACTGTGTGAAGCAATAACAAGCAAAGCCCAATGCAAAATGGGCGTGGAAATATCACACGTATATTATCACTCTGTGAAATAAAACCTGCTGCGCGGCAAAAAATCATAACGGACAGAATGACCGGTAATGTATACATCGGAGCCAATTTGATGTTGCAAATAACTAAATTTGCAATTTTCGTAGTCACTTCATTTCGCAAAAACCTTGTCGAAATTGGTTAAAACATCTTGAGGACATGCACATGATCTTTGACAACACTCATTAAGCTTTATTTTTTAAATTTATAAAGTGTTCAAATAAGGCCTAGACTAGCCTTAAGCTAGCTGAAGGGCGACTTGATTTTCAATGGAAAACCAAAACTGACCCAAAAGTGACGTTTATGATGCATACCGATTAGCATTTTTAGAACCTCGTAATGACAAATTCCAAACGTAAAACATACGAATCCTATAGGGTGTTCTGCTGACACGTTAGTCCCGTGAAGGTCAGTCCACGAGCTTAGACATAAATCTCAGACATAAAGTCTCCGGAGACTGACTTTATGCATTTCACCTTCTGTATATATCGTGTGAAACTGTGAGATAGCAGTAGTGTGTGTGTGGAAAAAAAGTACTCTTGCTGGCATATGCATAGAGTTAATAGGCTACACAGTCAGCAGATAGCATTAGTACTGGCCAGACAAAACAGCCGTTCCAATTAGCCTATCGAACAGTTCGTTCCCAAAAGCTAGCACTGCTTTAGCCATCGCAATTGTAGGCCTGCTTTTGTCTTAGTAGGCACGTTCGTGGTTTTCTTATGCGGAAATAATGTTTGGGTATTGGTTATGTGGCTAATTAGTACTATCGGCGGCACAATTGTTGTTATCAATTCAGTGAAATCTAATATTTTTTTAATATTTATTCCTTGCATTCAGCACTTTGAGTTTGCTATTAGCTACTTTAGGTGTGTTTTTCGACCTTTAGACCATTAGCATATTGTAGATTCTTTCACTTTGTGTGCATGTCTACTGGCGTTACTACACGTCATCAGGAAAGAGTAATGACCGAACAATTGGCACAGCAAATTCAACAGCAGCAAGTGATAATTCAGAATCTGCAGCACAAATTAGAGACACTGAGTCAAAATTCTGCCTCTAAATCCGTGCCTATTGTTCTGTCTCCATTTTGCGGTCGGCTAGGAGAAGACTTCTCCGAGTTTTTAATCATGTTCGAGCTTTTAGCTCAGGCGAGCTCCTGGACTGAAGATAAAATGACCAAAATGCTACCTGCGTACTTACGTGAAAGCGCCTTAGAGGCGTACCACGAGGTAGACATTGACAGTAAGCGTTCTTATGCTCGACTAAAAGCTAAGGTTCTGGAAGTGCTACAGCCTACCGAACTAGAAAAGTTCAGCAGTGCTGAGTTACACCGTCGCAAGCAATTGCAGGGCGAGTCCGTCGCGGATTTTGCAACGTCAATTCAGAAATTGGTGCGCTCGGCGTACCCTGGAATTGGTATCGACACCCTAAAACGCTTAATGAAAGAATTTTTTATCAGTAATCTAGTGCCTAGCCTGCAGCAACTGGTGCTGATCTCTGATCCGTCCACATTTGAAAAAGCCGTAGAATTGGCTAAGCGTCATGAAGCTAATCTGCTATTGTCAACTCAAAACAGCTTAGAAGCCCCAGCAAGGCTAGGGCAGCGACTATAGGCCACGCCGTATCAAACGGCGTTGTCAAGTTTTCGTCAAATAAACCCTGGCCTTGCGGCTTTGTTGCCATCTACTGAGTTTTCTGGTGTTTCTCATCAACGATCAGTTGCTGATCTGCCTTTTCATAATAATTCTATATCTCCGCATGTCAATTATGCCGCTGACACGGAGCAAGCAACTATGAAGAAAGTGCTGGATTCATTGGCAAGCTTATCTAGTGAGGTGAGACAGATGCGAAGTGTGCCGGTCCGAAACAACCAGCCCAAACTGAAGCCGCCGTTCTTCAAGAACAACCGAGCCACAGGTACTCTTAAGCCTGGCCCCCGATGGACGGCTGATGGAAAGCCAGTCTGTGATGAATTTGGAAAACTAGGTCGCATAAGGTCACATAAATGTAGTAAGAAAAAAATCACCAAAACAGAACACGCATAGGTCATATGTAAGGTGTGGTTTTGGAAATCAAACTAGGACTAGTGCTAGCAATGTACAGGCAAATTTGGCTCATTAGGAATATTTTGAGAATGTTGAGGATATAGAGCAGGGAAAAGACAATATTGATGTTAATTGTATGTTTCAGGAAAATATTTATCCTTGTTACATGATGTCTAGTGGCCCCAGCATGAAAGTTAGATCTGCTCTACAAGCAAATACCTCAGAGGATGCTGAAAATTTGGTACTTCCCTCTGATGCGTATCATGGAATACCGATGGTGCACGCTTCTCAATTATTGGATGTACCTAGATTCGGGACAAACGATTCAGCTTTCACTCAAGTTTACTGACCTTTTCCACCAACGCAGGAGCGTTTTTATCTGTTTGGCGGGAAGTATGACCCACTCTCCATTTTTTATCCAGCTGAATTCAATGACAATATGCGACGCTACAAGTGTTCTGAGCAGTACAATATGAGGCAGAAGGCCATTTTTATGGCCGATTGGATATTTTAGCTGAAATCATGGAGGTCGAAACTGGGGCTGAGGTTAAAAAGCTTGGAAAGCTTTGCTTCGGATTTTACGGCACTGATGCCGAATGGAAGCGCAATAAGTTGTCTTTTTACGCCATGTGGGATGCGAATTTTCTGAAATTTACGCAAAATGAGGGATTGCAACGAATACTTATTGCTACTGAGGGAAAGACATTAGTGGAATGCAATCCTCACGACTCTTTTTGGAGTGTCGGTCTCCAGAAAAATGATCGACGTGGTCGGCATAGAGCCCTATGGCAGGGTCAATACAGGTTTGGTCAGCTACTTTCTTCCGTGCGAGAATGGATACTCCACATGGGCCCGCAACAGGCTACTTCTAGTGTAGCAGGAGTGTCACAAGGACAAAGGGTGATAGAAAGAAAACGCCGAAAACAAGATTTCAGCACTTTACTGCAGGCAGCTGAAGCGGACCCCCTTTTTCCGCAGGAGTCCAGAATCGACACTGACACTGATCCCGTGGAGACAATTACGAACTTAGAGTTGGTAGCTTCGGATCAAGTGGTCAAGTTTTTGGATACCGAAGAAGCAACCAATCTCTTGAGAAAGTTTAGCACTGAAGCACAAAAGGCACACCTGCATGACGGGAGGCCTACGGTGGTATTTGCAGGTGCTAGCTATGGTATTTTACGACTTGTGGCTGACAATTTTGTTAATGCGGCTGCGAGACAAGCGACAGCCGACTGTTCTCAGAATACAGTAGCTCCCAGCACATTAGAGACGGCTGCTGTACGGGACGAGGAGCTAGAAGGAATTCCAGGACGAAACATTGATCGGGAACAGCGATCTGGTAATAGTGATCGAATGCCCTTCCGCCACCTACAGGAATGGACAACCTTCCTGAAGAAGAGCGACAGGAGATCGGGAGAGTGCGTAGATTTCAGTTCGGTCCACTGATTGGACTAATGTTGTTCAGCATGGTATTGGTGCCGACTACTACAGGTCTTAACCCAATGATGTGTGATTTCAAGACCTCGCGGTCTCTTTTTCGTATCCCGGAAACAATTCCATGCCATGGCTCATCCACTGAAATGTCTGCACCCTTGGACTCGGAAATTCTTGTTTACAGACGGAATAGCATACAATACAAAACAACAGCATGGTTGTGCATAATCATAACGCAGACGGTTAGTACCTTTAGTTATTTCATCAATGACGAAAACTTGAAGAAAGAAGCTAAACACAACGAAGTCGTGTCGGACGCAGAGTGCCACTCAATGAAGAATTGGAAAAGATGTGCACATGGTGAACTGACGCAAACCTCAGGGCTGTGGAAACTGGAAACCGGTTAGACTGGTACTACCCAGGAGGCGGAATTCACTGCTGCCGTTGGAAAGAGTTTCGTACTACCAATTGTTTCTTAGGTACAGCGTTCGTTTATAAACGACATGGGCAACGACAAATTGAGAGTTCTTTAGGTGACGTTGCTCACTGTCAGTACGGTAAAGGACGATGTGCTATGGCCGATGGTTCCTACCTCTTGTGGGATGTCACTGAGAAAAAACACTACTCCTTGATTCCTTGGAAAAAGCTAAAGGGAAAAGCAACATCGACATCATGGTTGGCCAATGATGGTAACCTGGCAGTGACATTTTCAACCGGTGAGTTACTAAATGATTGTGAGAGTTTTAAGGTGATAATGTCTAATCAAGGTATTGCTTTTAATTTTTAGGCAACGATACAAGCGGCTGACGGAAACAAACAACAAATGTTGTCCAAGAGGACGGAATAATAACGTCAAACGTATTAGCCTCATCACTACAAGCGCTGGAAATGAAGCTTTTGGATTCAGTACAGTTTGCATGCTCCCATGCATTGTCGGGGACATGCCAACAGATGAAATCAATGCTCAATTTAATCCAAACGGATATGTTGGCTAATCCGACACTAGCTATGCGACAATTGTTGCATAATCCCTACTTAGCCGCGCGAACGGGAGGGAATATTATTGAAGTTCGGCCATGCCATGAAATAGACCCTAACAACTATGCAGTAGAAAAGAAAAAACCAATTTGTTACGAGCATATTCCTCTTCAAATACTAGTTCACGAGAGCTGGCAGCGCGCCTTCATGGATCCCCTAACCAATATTGTGCACCCCACAAGTAGACCAGTGACATGCCGTTCTCACCCGATTCCAGTTCAACTTAACGACAGTCTATTTCTGTTTGACGAAAAATAAGGAAGTTTAATGCCAGCGGAAAATGTGCCCACAGTATCGCTTTTTAACAATATTACTTTTGAATGGATACAGGATCCCACTATTTTTCACCAAATTATCATGTACAACTGGTCTGATTTTCATACAGCCGTTTCGCTCAATGATCTGTTCGCTGGTGCCCAGTTTGATCACAAGGTAATGAACTCATTGGGGAGCACGAGGGAATTGAACCATGAAGAGGCCGGAACACTCTTAGCAGCGAATGTGGTCGCAGATGGATACTTTGGGTTTCTCAGCGGCTACAAATTTAGTTGGTGGCAACTATGGGTTTTCAACGTCTGCTTCTACGTAACTTGCACAATAGTTTTTAATCGTTGCATACCTAACGGCAACCGTTTGTTGAATGCCAGCTACTGGGTGCCGCGATTGCAGAACCTTTACAACGCGATAAGAACATTCTTTAACAACCCAACCCCACGCAGGCCACTGGCCGAGCC
Source organism: Trissonchulus sp. WLG1_4 (assembly GCA_030248245.1). Classification (NCBI taxonomy): domain Eukaryota; kingdom Metazoa; phylum Nematoda; class Enoplea; order Enoplida; family Ironidae; genus Trissonchulus; species Trissonchulus sp. WLG1_4. The sequence goes on from JASANF010009755.1 coordinate 45,030, forward strand.
CATTCAGATAGAGAATTGTGAGCTGTCAGACTTTTTAGCTTTTGTATTAGAAGAAAGACCGGTATGTCACGGATCAGACGAAAACCGTGTCGCGTTTCTTCAAATAGCGATTGGAATCAACGAAGGGCACACGCGAGCACTGGTCGATACCGGCTCTAGTCTCACACTCCTACGAGCTGATTTAGCCTATCAATTATGCATAAACGTTAAACCGTTACTAGCGCCAAAATATTTCACGGCGATTGGCGGTGATCACGTGGAAATCCTGGGACATGCTGATGTCATGTTTGGCTTGGGAGGCAAACGTGTTAACTACACTGTGTCAGTTTTGCAGGACTGTCCCTACCAGTGTGTCCTGGGCATGGACTTTCTTCGAGCCACCAAAGCAAATATATCTATCACGACCAACAAGCTTATGTTCGACAATGACCAAGTGACCGTTGACTTTGAACGTGTCACAGGATGTTGCGCGTTCAGTAAAGTGACTCTAGCGGAAGATTGCCTATTACCACCACGCACAAAAATGATAGTGCCAGCGACCATAGAGTTGCGACCATGTGGACCATTTTTAATGTTCGAACCCAATGTTGCAAGTGGACAACGATCCGGTTGCGTGGCGAGTAGTTTAATAAGAAATTGTGGGACAGTGCCTGTTCTTGTTCTCAATCCGGGCATTTCGTCAATAAAATTGTTTAAAGGTCAGGTTTTGGACACCGTGCAGCCATTAGACGATGCCGCATGCCTTCACGCTGACGCTCAAATACCTGATCATATGGAACAACAACGTATAGATAAGAGGTATTTCGGACTTTTTAAAGACCTGAAACTCGACGACACAGAGTTGACGCCTGAGCAAAAGCGACGACTTCTGAAAGTCTTGCAGAAAAACGAGGATGTGTTTTCAAAGACGGACGACAATTTTGGGCGTTGCGAAACCAGCACAGGATTAACACTGGTGACGGTGTCCCGATTCGACGGCGACCGTATAGAATACCGGAGGCGCAAAAACTGGTTGTGGAGAAACTAATCAATAAAATGATGGCACAAGGTGTTGTCCGGAAATCAAACAGCCCATGGTCCAGCCTCATTGTAATTGTCAAGAAAAAAAATAGAGTGATAGGATTTGTGTAGATTTTCGCCGGTTAAACGCGGTGACGAAACGTGACCAGTACCCCCTTCCACGCATCGACGAAATCTTGGATTGTCTAGCACGTGCTGTATTCTTCTCTACGCTGGATTTATCGTCCGGCTACTGGCAGATTGAACTAAACGAGAATGATAAAGAGAAGACAGCGTTCATAATCAACTTTGGTTCGCATGAATTTAATGTGCTGGCTTTTGGTTTATGTAACGCCCCGGCGACGTTCCAACGGCTCATGGAATGTACCTTAGTTGGAAGGAACTGGCGAAAGTGCTTGGTATAGGCTGATGATATTATAGTGTTTTTTCCCGACTTCAACCAACATATAACGGACTTGAGCGAAGTGTTTGACCGGCTTAGGAAAGCCAAACTAAGACTCAAACTTCGTCAATGCGAATTTGCAAAACCTCGAGTGGCCTTCCTAGGCCACATAGTCAGTAAGAATGGGGTCGAAGTTTATCCTTCGAAAGTCAGGAAAATAAAAGAATACCCACCTCCACGCGATATAACAGAATTGCGTCAATTTTTAGGCTTAGCTAGTTACTACCGACGCTTTGTGAAGAATTTTGCCAAGTTTGCTGCACCACTACACCGACTGCTAACAAAGCAAGTCAAGTTCGAATGGAACAAAAGCACCAACAGCGCTTTTGAAAAGCGCCAAAAAGTTTTTTAATCACTGCCCCAATATTGGCCTATTCGGACTTTTCGAAACCGTTTGTGCTACACACTGATGCCAGTGGACAAGGCCTGGGCGCAATCTTGAGTCAAGAAAGTGACAGTGGCGAGCACCCGATTGCATTCGCAAGCCGAACGTTGCACAAAGCCGAAAAGAACTATTCAGTCACAGAACTGGAAAGTCTTGCAGTCGTATGGGCGATTAAATATTTTTGGCCCTATTTATACGGTAGAAAGTTTACCGTCGTTACAGATCATGCACCACTAAAATGGTTGTTAACCCCAAAAATTAATCCGTCTGGACAAGTAGCAAGGTGGCAAACAATTATCCAAGAATACGACATGACAATCAAATACAGACCTGGCAGAAAACATATGAATGCGGACGCCTTGTCCAGGCTGCCGCAGGACAAAAGCCATTTAGGCGGCGGTGATGAGTTAAGCGCTAACTTTACAAGGAACGGTTCAACACAAACTCTTATTGAAAAGCAAAGGACTGATCCAAATCTAGTGGAGATGATTAAGTACTTAAGTGATAGAACTTTACCCGAGGATGAAAAATTGGCAAAAATGATTGGAAGACATGCTAGACGGTATAAAGTCAGAAATGCTGTACTCATATACACTGGTGCAGGACGTGAACAAACCGTTGTGCCATTAGAACTCCGAGATGAGCTAATTGAAGCATACAATGACGACGTATTTGGCGGTCATTGTTGTTTTAAGAAAACCCTCGAGAAAATTCGACGAAAATATTTTTGGACTAATATGAGCAATGATGTGGAAGCTTGGTGCAAGCGTTGCCAAGCATGTGAAACAAAGAAAGGGCCCAACCGAAAGCTCAAGGCTGAGCTCGTATCTATACCTGTAAATGGCCCGTTCGAACGCATGGCAATGGACATAATGGGACCGCTACCATTGACAGAAAATGGAAATCGTTCCATTTTAATTTTCTCGGAGTACCTGACAAAATGGGTCGAAGCGTTTCCAATCAGCAACATGAAGAGTGACACCATAGCGAAAATTTTCGTCAACGAAATTGTTTGTCGTCATGAAGCCCCGCAACAGTTGCTCTCTGATCGTGGTATCTCATTTTTGTCAACAGTTATGGAGGAGGTCTACAAGCAAATGAACACGCGGAAAGTTAACACAACTGCATACCACCCTCAATGCGATGGTTTAGTTGAGCGATTCAACAAAACATTGTCTACTATGCTATCCATGTACGTAAGTTCAAACCAACGTGATTGGGATGAATTTTTCCCATATGTGCTGTTTGCTTATCGCGCTAGTGCACAAACGAGCACAAAGGAGTCCCCGTTTTTTCTTTTATATGGGCTAGACCCATTATTGCCCATTGATGTAGGACTAGGAATAGCACCAACAATAAACTACTCTGAGGACAATAGCTATGCTAGCCTCATTGCAAGTAAATTAAAAGGTGCTTGGGAGACTGCTAAGCAATGTATCGCTGATGCTCAGAAGCGTCAAAAAGTAAATTATGACAAGAATTGTACGCCTGACACAGCGATACCAGGGGCACGCGTTTATTTGCATAATCCCAGTGTCCCTAAGGGCAAGACCAGTAAACTAGCCCATCTATGGCACGGACTTTACAGAGTTCTCGAGCGCAAAGGTCCTACTGCTCTTATAAGGCTCTGTGATATTTATCGCAAAAAACCTGTTTGGGTTCACATAAATAGGTTAAAAATTGCAAAAATTGCAAGAGTTCCACTGTTAAGTTCTAGTCCAAGCAATGAGAACAAGCGCGACACTGCGATCCGCGGAGATCATGCCTGAGCTAACTGCTAACGGCGCCTACTTTCTCTGCATAGATTTTTGACAAAATCATTTTTTTCAAGATCATTTTTAGTTTTTTTTTATTTGTCATTTTTCGCACAATTTTGATTTATTAAGTTTTTTTGACTTACAATCCTTTTTTTCAGTAATGTATTTTTTCCATTATTTATCTATTACTACAGTTAAGTAAAACCTATCTTGATTGTAATTGATATTGATTGTTATTGCAATTTTATGTATAGATTTGCCACTGCCTGCGGTCAGCATTATGTCGAGTCAGGAGACACTGATTCGTGCCACAGCTTCGAAACGTTGCTCGATTATGAAGAAGAGGAAGAGTGGGCGATCAACGATGAGGTGTTCGACACCACTGACGAGGACGAGGGACCAACAGATGCTAATGAACCTGTAAATCAGCAAGATGCGGATTGCTATGACGAGGAGCCCATTATCAATGACACTCTGGAAGAGGCGGAGGACAACATAGAAGACGTCGAAATGGCGGACGGTGTGGTAAATTGCGGTGAAGGAGCTGATGACATTGAGTCCGTCGCGGACCCAATCAACAACGCGGAACGGAAGCTATGGATGAAATTGTCTTCGATGCTTCTGACGCGGAAGAAGTTGCGCAGCTGCCACAGCAGCCGGCAGTTGACGACCGACACCATAATGGTGAAAATGCGGGCTTGGCCCAGCCAGTCGGAGAAGTGGATGTTGCCCCCGCGCAGGCGCAGCGCCAACCGTCGCCAGCTGCGGAGTTTGGAATTGCTGAAACTCCCGCCTATGTACCACAGCTGCTTTCCAAAATTATGCGACGAAGACGGCGCAGAGAAATCTTCATTACCGGTCCCTGGCATGAGCTACATCCATCCTACAATGGTCACAGCCAACTTCCTGTTTTCCGGTTGGCATCAGGGAACATGAAGTTGCGATCGGAGGCAGCAGGATTGGCAGCATTGCTCCAGTCGGTAGTGGGACCAGCGGTCAGCCCCCTGATTAACATACAAGGGCATCCTAAAGAGGTGTGGAAACAACTAACCCGAGGGCCCATTTCCAAAACGTTTGCTTTCGACTTTTATGCCGGAAGTAACCTCACCTATATCATTGCAAGGTGACTTCGGAAACAACGCTCTTCGACCAGTTCATTCCAAAAATCAGAGCTGGCTACAACGTGCTGTTGTTGGACAACAGTGAGCATACCTGGGCTGCCGGCATAACTACAGAGAAAATGCACCGTGCACCTCGCGAAGGTTTCCCCGGACGGAATAATTTTGGAACGGCAATCGTTGATAGAATCTAGGCTGGCTAGAAACCTTTGCCAGCTGCAGCGAAAGTCAATACAATTGTTTTCGTTGGGGATTCCATCGCGCAGAGGTTTCAGAAAGCGGCCATGAGCAACTTCCCTTTCGTCAGCCGTAGCGGCGCCTTTTTGGAACACATCTTGCTCTGGTTGAACGACGACCTAATCCCCGAAACAGCGCCGATGGTAATACTATTCGGTGGGATAAACAACATCCGACTTTCCCAGTCATCGGAACGTATCCTGCTGATGTTTTGTGATGTTATCGAAGCCGCCATACGCCGGGTCGGGGCCGAGCGACTGGTAGTCAACACCATATTGCCCAGAGATATCGCGACCGAGATGAAAAAAATTGACCAAGTCAATTTGGAGTTAAAGAAACTCTCGGTAACCAAAGGCTTCCATCTGTGCATGTTTGGCGAAAACCTTCGGCGCCGATCCCAAACCACTCGAGACCTATATGTGCCGGATGGTTTACACCCAAGTCCTATGGCCGTTTATGAATGGCTTGAGCAGCTGCATAGCCTTACTTCCGCTGAGTGACAACTTTTCAATTTTTCATCGACTATTCACTGTGCCTATATCCTAACTGTATACCCTAATATTCTTATCATATCAACGCAGCATTGTAAACTCTCACTTATTCGCCTTATTTCATTATGCGAACTCGCTATTTATTAACCATATTTGACAATTTCGCCGCACTATTGACTTGCAAACTATGCGGCACCATCATTTATTCACGGTGTTTGTTGTATTATTGGTATGTTAGTTAGTAATAAGCCATTGTGGCAGTGAGACAGTTTATTGCATTTACCGTATTCGGTGCCGTTGCGGATATGTAGTAATTTAGCTTGCAAAGCGTGAATAATATACTGTTTGCCAACAACATAACTGTATTGGTAATAATTAGTGCCTTGCATCAAGTTTCTAATACAAACCTCCGGAAAAGTTTAAACTTAAGTGGGGGGAAATGTAGCACTTAATAGTTCCTGAACATACGTACTGTTTTAATAGCTAATTGCCCCTAGCTTCTACCTAGTTCTAAGCTTCGGCTAAGCCGGAAACTTAGTTATATTGCCTATATACGTACTTAGCCTACCTACCCGACTTCCCAGCCGAGCTGCATCCCAGGCTTCGTCATCCTGGAATGTGGCGTGAGAAAAGGTCAGCCGAGCCTATTTTTAGCCCTAGCTAATCGCTATTTAAGGAGCTAACTAGTTTGACTAGTGGCTCCCGGTGTAACTTCTCATATGCGTGAGAGCGTTCGTAGGCTGATACTACAGTTAAGGTGGCGCTTCGAGAATTTGCACGTACTTCAAAAATTGTAAATTCTTACTTTCATGATTATATTGGAATTTAGCAAGGTGCGCGGTATCAAATTGAGCAATTTTGCAAGGATTCTTTTGCACGCGAAAACCTTATTCACAGGGCACACATAACTCAATTCAAACTCTGTCAATTTGGACAATTTATAGCTCATTTGAAAGGTTTTCAAACGCTCTGGGATGATAAATTTTTTGTAGTTTGGTCATATTTCGTTTTAAATTTTAAGTTATAGGGATTTTTAACTTTTCATGCAAATTAAACAACAAGTACCTCCTTAAGTCCATTTATTAAAAAAATAAAAAGCGGTCTATCTAAATGAAAATTATAACAAAAAATAATACAAATTAATAGTTCTTTTTTCATGGAAAGTTAAAAAAAAAAATCCTCAAAAATATTTACAAAAACGCAAATTTCAAATTTTCGGATTTTTTCAATTTTTTTTTAAATTTGAGTTATACACATCAATCGACTTCTGAACACATTCTGAACAAGTTTTCTTCAAAAACTATATGTCGATTTTGCTCCAGAAAAAAATAATTCGTCAAAAAACAAATTCTCGAAGCGCCAGCTTAAGTTAACTGCCTTTGTCACCAAATCAGTTAAAGTAAAAAGTTTAACTGCTACGCAAAATCAATTAAGTTATCAGTTAACTTTAACTGATTACTAAAATAAAAAAAGGTAATCAGTTATCAGTTAAGGTGGTAGTTTCGTATATGCAGCTTTTTCTGATGAGCTGTTACTCGGTTGCTTTAGAAGCTAATCATAAGCAGTTTTTTGCATTTCACAGACAAAGAAATAGAGCATAAGCACATGTATTTGTTTTGTTACAATTTTAACAGTTTGTCCAAAATAAGCTGTGAAATATCTCAAATTCGGCATTTTTTCAAGTTTTTGCTCTATGTTTCATTTTGGAAAGAATATGACTTGATGAAGTTTATTTGCAATTTAGTCTAAATTTACTTGTAGGTGTCTCAATACATGCATAGTTTCATTTGGATAAGTCATCACGTTGCTTCAGTATTTTAAATCTAAATTTCAAAATAGAACTTTTTTGAACTTTGTAAAACTTTATGGCTTGAGAAAACAAAAACTATAATGCCGATCAATAATTGCAAAAAAAGGAATCCAGACATTTTAGTTTTCTTCATTTTGGTCAAATATTATGAACATAGACTGCACACATATTCAGCAAATTGACACTTTCGAGTACATGACGCATCTTTTAGTGGAATGAACGTGTATGCGTTGCCATGGCAACCATGGAAATAAATTCAACCACCATAGTCTAAAGAGACCTATTGTCTTTCAATATGACCGCTAATACATTCAAACGACAATACGGAAGCTAGGTAAAACGAATACAGAACATCACCTCTTGTCACGTATTTTCGAGCGTTTTTTGTAAAAAATGGGGGTGATACACTTCAGAGCTCATAACCTTGTTTATAACATTAGTTTAGACACAACACTGTAGTACAACTTTATCTAGTTCGGGGCCCAGTTTTGAAGATATTCGCAGTTTAAATTTTACATCACATCATTTTAAAGTGAAAATCGGAGTTGAATTCAGAAAGTGTCAATTTCCTGAAAACAGTTGCAATTAAACATGCGTTTTAAGGTTCTAACGTTTTAACGTTTTTTTGTAATAACTATAGTGTAACTGAATATGAAGAGCTTATAATTTGGCCACATGTTGGCCTGAAAGTGCCTCATACGTGTGCCAAATTTCATAAAATTATCTGTTGGTTCGAGCGACTCGCGACAAAAACTGCATATACGAAACTACCACCTTAACTGAAACAACCCTAGACTCACCCCTAGCCACTCGACCACCAGCTCGCTTCACACGGATACCAGGTATCCTCATGAAGGACATAATTTTGTGAAATATCAGGCTGACAGGTTTCACTAGTGTGATATAGTGCCAATTGTAGCTCTGAGGCCATTGTGTGAAGGAAAGGGTTAAAACCATGTTGTGCAGTGCAAAGCAAAATCAGTCCGTACTTGGAATACAATCTTGGAGTGTGTAGAAGCACGGTTCCGAAGAGCGCAGATGTGTAGAACAAGATGGGACATCTGCATTGTCTTGCAGTCCACAGGAAGTAAAGCATTTTGTTCCATTTATGGAAGTATCCTTGTCGCCGTTGTAGTTGTTTCGACAGTACTCATTAAAATTGTTCCAGCATCGGCCGTCTTTTGTCAAACAGTCGTCTAAAAAACGTTTTCAACTTTTTAACAAAACTTTTCAAATCTGTAGGAAGATTTCACTTAAGTTGAAAATTTAGGTTTTTTAAAATTTTAGCTTCGCTTTAACTGAAAGACGATGTATATAAAATACTTATTAAACGCGGTGCAAACTTGGACCTATTCTTTAGGCCTACTGGAGTTATAACCAGGAATTTCAAAATTCAAGTATTTAGCATTCTCCCGAAATGGTTCTTTCATGCAAATTATAAGATCAGGTACTCATCTTAGATTGACCTTAAGTTAAACACCTTTATGAATGTTCTCCGTCTGCAGTTGCGATTATTTTTGATATGCCATAGTCAAGCTTATGATTAACGTATTAACGTTCTGTTTGCAAGTTACACTTTTTTATGTTATTAAATAAATAAGTGATTTCAAGTCATGAAAGTCAAAGTTAAAAGGAATAATAAAAACAGAGTTTCCAGGCGCTACCTTCTCTTCTAGCGTAATTGTCTTTTTGCATATCAACAAAACATGGTTCCCACACACCATCCCGGTTGACACACCCTGGGGGTGTCCCTGGGTACTTTAGTCTGCATGGTTCCCTCCACGATTTGCAGGCTTTGGATGACACAGTAACGCTGCGACTGCCCTGATAAGGAGTCCGGCTTACATCGTTGCAGGCCGGGGAGGCAGTATTCCATGCCACTTTGCTTATCGATAAACAGTTTGTGACTTCTGAAACAGTGTCATGGGGTTAATTTTAATCGGACTAAACGGTACCTAAAACCTAAACCTAGGGAACCTCCCAAACTAGCTTACTGGGCCGACTGCCGACTTTGCAAGTTTGCATCGCCTTTTGGAGTACTGAGTTCCATTAGTTTCATCACTTTTTTTTTCATCACTTTTTCACGCTTTTTCCATCCCTTCCATGAGTCGGCAGCCAATTGCCCGGCAGTATGGCTTGATTGCGCAAGATGAAGCAATCAAGTCTAGTAAATAGTTTGAGCGTTCTTGAAGTTTTATTGAAAGTGTGAAAAACTTAACAACAAATTGAATAAATTTGTAAATAACATTTAAACAAGTTAGTATAGCTTCCAGCTTAGGCCATTACAAAACGTCGTACCGAACGGCCTTACAAATGTGATATTATTCCTAAATCGTAAGCCGTCATCTTTTGCTTCTGCAAACAGTCAAAACGTTACTACCACCTTAAGCATGCTTTTAGTTCAAAAATCACATAGGGACGAAATATCGGACTAAACGGACAAAACGAGTTCAAATAAATCAGCCTCCTAAATTTGGTCCCGACCCGGTCCTTAACATCAATTCAATAAAAAGTGGCATAATATGATATAAAAAAGGGTATAACGTGTATTAAGTGGTAATTTAATAAATTTAAAAAACAGTTTACATTTCAATCTAAGTACTAGGATGCAACTATTCAGTGCTAGGGTGAATCGAAGCAGTGCTAGGGTGAATCTCGGCAGTGCTAGGATGCAACCTTTCGGTGCTAGGGTGAAACCAAGGGTAAACACAGTGCTAGGGTGTCACTAGTGCTAAAGTGTCACTAGTGCTAGGGTGAAACAAAATCGTTTGGTCTGACTAGAAGAAACCAGCTGTTTTGAAATCTCATTTTGATCAAAATTTTTAAACCGTTTAGTCTGATTACATTTAACCCTTTAATTTGGCAAAAAAACAGGCCCAATGAGTGCTTCCATATTGTGAAAAAACATATTGACGTCAAATGAAACACAAGCTAAGAGTTTTTTCCAAAATTAACCCTTTTGTTTCCCAAGTTTTTCTAAATTGCAGCAAGTCCAAGCTGTGGCTGGGTTTCATCCGTCCCCACGGACTGAACTTGCATCCATAGAACAGCTTTGGGCCAGTACTGTCACGCCTATGGTTGTTTAAGTTATGAAATTTTAAATCAGTTAAAGTTACTGTTAAGTTACTATCCAAAAATTAAATCAGTTAAAGGTACAGTTAAGTTAATGGCCAAAAATTGAATCAGTTAAAATTTCAATGAACTGATAAATTTAACTGATACTTTAACTGAATTTAATCAGTTACGGGGCAAAAATTCGACAATTTTGGAAATGTTCAAAATTTTAAGGATGGATTAAAAGTGCACGTTTTTATTAACTAACGTAACTTACAACTTTACAAATAACTTTCAAGTCCAGTAAATTTTTTTTCGAAATGATAAACGTTTGTATTACACACATGTGGCTACCGGCTACAGCAGTGAATGTGCATTTAGAAAAATCTATTGTACTTCTTTCATTATTTTTAATTTAAACATGCCCAGTTTTTGCTTTCTAGTTTAGCTTTGCTTTAGTTTTACATATACCATAATTTAATTTATATCATGACTACATAATAGTAAAAGTATGGCACTCTCCCTATTATGTCTCGGGGCTTGCGTCCAATGCGGATTCCGAAGTAGCCCTTTTCTGTGCGCTTTCGAGGGGTACCTTTATAATTTCATATGTAATAACTTTTATAACGTCTTGAAATGAGACAGGGTATTCCCTCAAAACCGTGCAAGACCGTATTCAACAGAGTGTGGTACGCCCTCTGAGTTCAAGACACTAAGTCCTGTCGCTATGACACGCCTCAGTTGAATACAAACCACAGGGTCCCGAAATTAGGTGTATACTTTGTTCTGTGCAGTGTGCAGTAACTATTTGTACTAGTAACTATTCGCACTGGCATGTAAAACAAACGTGCGTAAACTTGTGTGATGCACGCACTCGTTCATACATTTGGCGCAAATAGTGAGTATAAGTTGCTGAGTGCACTCTGCATCGTGCTATATATAACCTACACAAAAAATTCTGTGAGCGTCTCCTAATACATTAGGACATGCCTATTTTGCATAAAAATGGATATTTCCACAACACAACTGAAAATAATTTTCAGTTTTGCGCATAACTGAAGTTATATTATCAGTTAAGCGTGTTAACTGAAAATAATTTCAGTTGACTGATTAAAATCAGTTTTTGACTATAACTTCAGTTAAGTTACAGTTAAGTTGACTGCCTTTGTCACCAAATCAGTTAAAGTAAAAAGTTTAACTGCTACGTAAAATGTAATTAGTTAAGTTATCAGTTAATTTTAACTGATTACTAAAATAAAAAAAGTAATCAGTTATCAATTAACTGAAACAACCCTAGACTCACCCCTAGCCACTTGACCACTAGCTTCAAAAAATAACTATCACTACTAAAAAAATTTCCGGTGTAAAAAACTAAAAAAACGTCAACATGTCACTCTATTTACATGTTTCAGTACTTAGTATATATTTGTTACCTGTTTAGTTCAGTAAAATTTACCAAGATATGGGCCCACTTTTCTAAACTTGACAAAAATCTTCTTTAGGTATAATGACTAGAAAACCAAAAAAAAGCCACTCGATCTCGTGAAGTTTTAAGACTGGTTAATTCAGTTTTTTGTGCACCAACGTTTGGAGAAACACAAAAAAGCACTATTTAGTGACATTTATTGATGATAAATTTCGTTGCGTAACAGTGTACTTTATCAAAGAAAAGTCTGAAATGCAGGATTGTTTAAAACAGTTTGGAGCCCTAGTTGCTGTATAAACTGGTAAAACGGTCAAGAATTATACAGCTACGCTTTAATTTCAGTTGAACTAAATGAAACGTAAACGAAATGAAAACGAAAACGAAAACGAAATGCACGAAACTCAAATAATTTCTATTGCGACCCTAAAGTTGTAAGCCTACACACTTGATTTGATTAGTTTTTAATAGATGAGAGGGCCTGCCTCACTGCCCTGACGTTCTGCTGCCCTGACTATTGCTTTACTATTTATGTTTGCCGTTCTCATTCTCAGCTGCGTAGGTAAATACACTAAACTTTAAAGAAGCATACCGCCATAAACTTAGCAGCTAAGACCGCCTCAGCTGCCAAAATATACAACGAGCGAAAACGAAAACGAAGCAGAGTGAAAACGAAACGAAATTGAACGAAAACAAAAACGAAAGCGAAACCGAAAACTAAATTTGTATCTACTGCAATTAAAGCGTAGCTGTAAGCTCAGACATTGCGAAAAATTGTTTCCACTTTGTTCGCAAATATTTGCACCTGGCAAGGTATTGTACAACAGCTGGAAAAATATACACCGGGCCACCATGGCGTCGTAGAACGAACGAACTGGTTGAGTCAGCATGCTTGTTGCTGAAAATTTGCCACAGAAATTGGGGCTGAAGCAGAGTCGACCCGTGCTTATTTTGGGAACTGATTAGTTTGGTAAGACTTGCATTGCGATTGTTTAACGGGGTGCACTATAGATTATGCAGAACCCTTCAAACGAGCAAGTGAAGGCATTTCTGCAAACAAATGGACAGAAGCAAGTACCAGGCAGTTATAGATACTGATACGTGGCAGTTGGTCAATCTACCACACAGACGTAAAGCTATCGATAAAAAATGGATATTTTTTGTCAAAACAAAAGCAGATGGCAGCATTTGCAACTTTAAGCACGCTAAGTCGCCCGAGGTTTTTCACAACAATGCGGCTTTGATTACACAGAAACTTTTTTCGGTAGTAAATTAATAAGAGCAATACTTGCTATCGCGACAAAACATCAAATAGAGTCGCATCAGATGGATGTTAAAACGGCATTTCTCGATGGACCTTGAACAAAGAAGTTACATTTCACAATCGCCACGATTCATGAAACCAGGGGAAGAGCTAGTTTTTAGTGTTTACTGACTATAATGGGCTGAAGCGAGCCGGTAGATCCTGAAATAACACACTGGATGATTATTTAGAAAGCACAGCATATACGCAAACCGTGTCCGCGGTTTACGTCGACGACCTTATTATAGCGTCTCCAAAATGTGTTGGTAGCTAAAAAAGTACTCAAAAAAATACTAAATGACTGATCTGGGAGAGCTGGAATATCCTTTAGGGCTCCAAATACGCGAAATTGCGACAAAGGTATAATATTCATCAATCAGCGCAAGTATTTGAGCAGACTCATTGGGTGCAATTCTAGAAGGATGCTTAAGTTAGTCAGTGATTACGAAATAATCGCGCGTTTATCTTCAATTTATAAACGAGTGATTACTTTTAGTGCAGAATGCAATCAGACGAGCGTATTCTCAGCGTGTAGAATTCGTAATGACAAAACTCTGTAGAACGTTGAGAAAAATAGTCATGATTCTGAAAGGCTGCTTAACTTAATCAGTGGTTTATCTGCTGAAAAATTTCTATGGAAACTTAGACGAGCCTTATGGCAATTCTAAGTTTACAGAAAATGGAATTTACTGAACCGATTTGCACAATTTTGAAACCAATGAATTTCTCTTTACTTCAGGACCTCAAAAATACAAGTTAACAATGTTACATATTTTTTAAAACTTAAATTTTAATGTTTTTGCAAGATTTTAGTGTCTAGTTTTTTGGTGGTCCGAAACCAGAACATTTGTTTCTGGAACACTGCCGGTCTCTTATAGGGACAAAAGTACGGTACATTGACCATATTTCACGGTTTTTAAACGTCTGGTGAAAACAGCGATCCGGCTATTACCCATAGCCAATTACTGAACAAACAGCAGTTTGTAAATTAGCCGTTAGCAGCTGTTACAATTTTCAGCATATATTTCCGCTTATACAGTTTCGCCGCGGCTATTGCTTGCCATGGCTATACTGGTGTTTTTTAGATAGCAGCCACGCTTTGACTGAAAAAACTTGCCTGTAGCAAGACTACTGCTATAATCAAGTGGGTAACCCTTAAAAGAGGCAATTCAGCTATAGCCGCCAATAGCCGTTTCTGATACACTTTTAGACCGGTTTCAAATAGCCGGTTTCAGCTGCTGTCAGCATTGGCTATTTTATTACTTGTGCGAATTCGACACAGATATAGGCTCGCTTGTGTGAAACACCACCCTACAAAAGGTCAGGTGAGTCCGGCTAGTCTGGTCGGACCACATGTTTAGTCCGATATCCGCATAATTAATTAGCCAATTAATTAATGAAGTATTAGTAATTATTGTCATTGATTAATAATTAAAAATAGTTACCTATTCAGAAAAATAAACATTAATCGAATAAACGCTTTGCTGGTTGAAAACTAAACGCTGCTAAAAGATAATCACTGACAAAAACATAATCAGTCTTCCATAATAGCGCTTAGTCAGTGTTTAAACAATTAGTTCATAACTTGTTTTAGAGCGTTTTCAATACAAAAAATTGGCTAACCAGCCAGCTTGCATGAAAACACACACTCAGACATACGTAAATAAAAATTTTTCTAGATTGCTGATCAAGATTGTCAGGGTGATTAGCAAGCGGTTAGCGAGTGATTAAGTTAGTCAGTTGCTAGTCACCCTTCTAGAGTTCCACCCATTGAAACTAACAATATGCATGAGTGCAACAAGTAAAAGCTTAGTGTACAACTAAATCGTAACGAACATCCATCTAATGCAATTATCACGACATTATAGCAAAAGGTAGTTGGAATGCTGCGTTAATAACAACCCGACCAGTCATTTCAGCCGCTAATTGAAATGTCAGTCAACATACTAAAAATCCCGGGAAAGAACATTACGGTATATAATGGAAAGTTTAAATGTCAACATTAAATTCAAGCGATCTTCTAGTCAAACAAGCTCTTTTGCTGAGTGAGAAGTTGTTACATAGT
>JASANF010009757.1:0-96912 GCA_030248245.1 Trissonchulus sp. WLG1_4
AGTGAGACCTTGTGATTGTTCGGGTTTACATTTACAGTTGTAACAATTTCAAAATCTGTACCTAATTTGTAATGAAATTATATGTCAAATCAAAAGTAGCGAATCCCCTGAATTTGCAGTTACAAACTGTTACATTCGATTTGTTTGTACTTTCTAGGCCTGAGCAAAGACGCCAGCTGCCTCTTTTTTGTAAATTGAGAATGCTTCGTTCGTCGCACTGTCCGCTGTCCGGAGTAGGGGTGGGCGCGGTAACGATTTTTCATTATCGCCTACAATTTGTTGTGAGTCGTATCCTTACCAGACATTAATAGCATCAAAATGCCTAGCGTTTTTTAACCCAAGAGCATGTCAAGAGTCCCGGGTCTATGGGAATGGGAAAACAACAAGCCAATGTAACTCTGAAATGTAATAGGTAGTTCGTAGGTAGGCATGGGCACGGTTATCGGTTAACCGACTGTTAACCGGTTAACCGAAAATTTTTCGGTTAACCGGTTAACTCAATTAACCGAACGGTTAATCGAAACCGATCGATTAACCGGTTAACCGAAAAAGATCGGTTAATCGGTTAACCGGTTAACCGTTTCAAAAGCGGTCAACGTTTAATTTTGACCATGTGTTGTTTCACCACACATAAATACCACGTTCAGTCATGTCTTATGGTCATCAATTTAGTCGCACTAAATTTATGTGTACAAATGACATCGCATGACCAATAACCATTAATTTGTGCGGTAACCGGGTGACAGGCAAGTTGCGGTAACCGCACTTACCGCGCGGCAACGGGCCCATTACCGCATATCGCAAAATTGCGGTTACCGCAGCGGTAACCGCGGTAACCGCAGTACCGCGCCCACCCCTAGTCCGGAGGCTATGGATTTCCAATATTCCGATAATTTTGTATCGTGAATTATTTTCAACAGTTTTTAAAATTTAAGGATTTGAAACTGACCTTTAAATTTAGTTTTACGTCACTGAAATTATGCATTCAGAAATATTAGAGTTAATTTTGTAGCATTGTGCTGGTTTTCAACGTTTTGGTGCAGGCCGCGCTACATTTTGCCGAAACGGTAAAATAATACTAACTGTCGTCCTGTGAACATAATACGCACGTCAACAAAAGTGCTTGTTTGTTTTATTGTAGAAATTATAATTAGTTATTAACAATATGTACGTCTGATAGCTATGTAAATAAGAAAAATGCAGGATCAATTTAGTTTAGGTATTGTAACAAGCAGTCTGTTTGGTTTGGCACTTATCTTGCACTGAACTATAAGGTACCGCATTTCCTCGAATAGAACCCCAGGGCTTTTATTTTTTCGTAAGAATTCAAATGGGGGCTCTTCAAGGCAGGGCTTCTATTCAAGGCAGGGGCTTTATTTTTTTGTGAAGATTATATGGGGCTGTATTTAAGGCAGGGGCATTATCTTTTCGTACAGTTTTAAAAGGGTTTTAGTTGAAAAATCAGTTATTCAGTTGGATATTATAAAAATTTCGGAATTTGTAGAAAGTGAGTCGCGACCCACAAAAATTCAAGGCCGTCACTGTCACAATCAGGATCCAGTCACCCACTGGCTATTACCACCGGTAAATTTTGAGGTTTATTCGAAACCCTTGTCACTTTCCAACATTTTGCGGTTACCTATGTACCACTGACCTAAAGTACCCATAAAATGAACCGCAAGGGTTTACATGGCAGTAACAACGTGACCCTAGTGAGACAGCGGAATCAAAAATTGAAGGTGGTTTACTTTTTAATGTACCACCAAGAGTACATAATTGGAAGGGTTTGACACTCTTCTCCTATTATGCCGTCGGGCTTGCGTCAATGCGGAGTGCAAAATAGCCCATTTTTGTTCCTATTTGAGGGGGGCTCACCCCTCAGTTCAAAACATAGAACTCCACTGAAGGGGGATATCCCCCTCGCCTTAGTTCAAGACCCCGTACTCAACTGAGGGACGGCTTACCCCTCAGTTGAATACAGTACTGAAATGAGAGGGGGCAGCGAAAGGCCTTTCTTGGGGCCTATTCCTTTACCGGATTAAACGGACTGGACTTATTTTAGTCCAAGGTTTAGGAACGAATTATCGAACTAAACGGACTACATAAAGGTGTTAAAATAAGTCAGCGGCTTAATTTTAGTCTTACCCCATTCATAGGCTAATCACGCGTTTGCACATTGTACGTACGTACACTGGGGCTCTATTCGAGGACGTTTTGATAACAACCCCTGGGGTTCTATTCGAGGACGTTTTGAATAGAACCCCCGGGGGTTCAATTCAAGGTAGGGGTTCTATTATTTCGTGAGCACAAGAGTACATAATAGCTTCTCACTCTATATAGAAGAAGAGTGAGACACTCTCCAGCCTGCCTGTGTTCTAGCACAGGCAGATGCGCTGGTCGTTTTCAGGCTACATGTTGACATTCTATGCAACATGTGACTGGCCAATCAGCGCGTAGATTCCCAGCGTAACACACTTTAGTATATAATCGCTGATGCGTTGATAAGCATTAAGATAGGGATAAAAGCTTAATAACTCATTATTTATTCATAGTCTGCTTGCAAAAACATTAAAAAAGGTTTGCAAATACCTCTAGGGATATTTTGGCAAACTTTCATCGAAATTGATTAAGAAACTTTTGAGATTTAAACTTTTCTGATTTTCTTCAAAGTTTCTCAATCAATTTCGCTGAAAGTTGGCCAAAATATCCCCAAAGGTATTTGCAAACCTTTTTTAATGTTTTTACAAGCAGACTGTGAATAAATAATGAGTTATTAATCTTTATTCCTATCCCGTTTTATGATTGGAGCAGGTGCACAGGCGTCTACCAATCAGAGAATAAAAGCTCGCTTCTGATTGGCCAGTCACATGTTGCATAGAATGTCAACATGTAGCCTGAGAATGACCAGCGCATCTGCCTGTGCTAGAATACAGGCAGGCTGGAGAGTGTCTCACTCTTCTTCTATATAGAGTGAGACGCTATTATGTACTCTTGGTGAGCATTCAGACGGGGGCTTTATTCAAGACAGGGGTTCTATTCAAGACAGGGGCTCGATTCGAGGAAACACGGTATGTAGAAAATGTATGTAGGCAAAACGGATGCGCAAATCACTCACAAATAACTTACTCGTTTCACATTAGTGCGGATTTGTACAAACCTTTTTTAAACTTGGGGCCTATTCCTTTACCGGACTAAAGGGTTAATTATAATCGGACTAAACGGTTTAAAAAATAAGCTTAAAAATGCCATTTCAAAACCTCAGAATTAAACGGACTTAACTTTTAGCGCGCTGCTAATCGGACTAAACGGACTTTACTATGCACGCTAATGTTAAGCGTGCATGTTAAGTTTAGTCCAGTGGTAGTTTTGAAATGGTGTCAGACTAAAATTAAGCCGCTGATTTATTTTAACTCGTTTAGTCCATTTAGTCCGATTTGTCATTCCAAAACCTTGGACTAAAATAAGTCCAGTCCGTTTAGTCCGGTAAAGGAATTCAACTATGTACTTATGAAGGCGACCTCACGAGGTCGTTTGACCACTAAAGGGTACATATTCTATGGACCGGAGTCGTGTTTTTTGACGTTTACCGCTTTTTTAGCACAGTTTTATCGTTTTTCAGGCCAGTTTTTGGAAGCGCAAGTTTTCTACATAAGTCATTCTGTTTGTAAGTAACTGTCATAGAGTTCTCCCTGGCCTGTAGCGGGTCTTGAACCGCTGGTGGGCCCGGGCCGGACCTGCCCAGGAGTGACCCGCCCTGCGTTTACAAGAACTCGGCGTGCGTGGGGCCTGGACAGTAAAATTCCGGGCCAAAACTAGGTATAGAACAGACCGCACTGGCTTAGTAGGCCCGATCCAGCTTGCCGACCCGTAAATCTACGAGCAGTTCGTTGACCGCCGGACGTTTTGCAAGCTTCGGTCCGTCCAGCTGTAGCAGCGTACGAGTTATGTTAAGTTTTATCGTTTATTTTGGCTAGAAGGTGCATAAAAACCATTTTAGTCAATAAAACTTTTGATTCATAAATCTCCATTGTAGGTTAAAGGACCTCGTGGGGGTACCCACAAAACAATGCTGCTTCTCATTCTACACAGCTTACAGATTAAACAAGTTGCCCCTAAAAGGAGCAAAGTTCCTTCCCGGAGACGTTCAGACCGAAAAATAACAGATAAATTCTGTCGATCGTTTTTGTACATATGATAAGTTAGCAGGCCCTGTTTTGTTTTAGGTTCAAATTACATACGTATTGCATACCTATTGAACCAACTTAGCCTTCCACTCTGACCTCCTACTCTGAAATCTGAAATTAAGCACACGTGAAATTTACAGTTACAATACATACCTATGTATACTGTATGTTATGGGTGCAGAGTAAGCTTTACGTGCACATACCTACATAATTATTCATTTCTTTTCACATGATGAAGTTTTCAGGCAGCTTGGTGACAGGTGTCTGTCACGATTTGGCCGACACAAAAATTTTAAGCTCGGTTCGTCGCAAAATCTCATGTCAACTGCCAAGTCAAAATACCAGCGACTTGATTAAAAAGATGTAAAAGCCAAGTTGTCCAAAAGTTGCCGGTTTAGGAACGTAAAAATGAAGACCTACATAATACACAAACGGAATGCACCTCCCCCCTCCGGCTCGCAGAATGAAAAAACGTTTCTGCTTCACAAACACAGCCGTTCATCGGTATGCCATTCGACACTGGCCGTGCACGACGGTGTTTTGCCGCAATAAACAACTATACCTGCTCAGTACGCAGACGCACCACCTTACGAGAACGTCTAATAGGAATGAATAGTCAGCGACTTAACTTCATTTGCATATTTTCACAGTTCGATATGCAAATGAATTTTGCACAACCAGTTCTCGAATGAAAAATTATGAAAAGGGGGGCTTGTTAAGTAAGAAGTGAAAAAGTGCTGTAAAAAATTATTACGAAGTATGAAAATAAAAACTTGTGTTACATACAGTTTAAAAATCATTATACAGCTTGTTACCTAAAATTTCAATCAATTACGCTCAATTTGAAGCGATTATTTATGCGGCCCCCACATTCAACAAAAAAAGAAAGTCGGCAGGATTACGTGCAAATCATAGGGTGCACACAACGTATCATCTCACTGTAACGTTATTAGAGCTATTAAGCTATGACAAATGTTCCACCTCTAGGTGGAACAAAAAGAAAGTATGAATAAAATCTCCATACATTAGCTATTATGAAAACAAGTAGGCCCCTAAAAGGGGCAAATTCCGACATAGTGGCGTGAAATTCGTCTGACATCATTTGCTAACCACATATACTATGGTGCGACTGCAACTGCGTGTTCACATATCACTCCGCCTGTCCCTATCACTACATGCATACAGGAATTGGTTTGGCAACTTATGCGAAAAGTATTAATTTGGCCCTTTCAGAAATCAAAACATTGCTGGCATCTGGCACCGCGTGAATTCAATCATCAATCTCCTTCCCTTCTCTCAAGTTTGTTTTTCCTGTTGCGCCACAGCGCAACAGGTACTTTATACTTGGTTTGTATAGAATTTGCAGAATCTTTAAATAGATAGACTTACCTGTTATTTCCGGTAGGTCGATTTTCCAGTGTTAAGTATATAACACTGTAAAGCTTCCAGTGGTTCTGTAACACTGTAAGGCCTTCCAGTGTTCTGAAAGGCCTACACTTTCAGTGTTAGTAAATAACGCTAGAAACGCGATGCCTCTTAGAATACTCAGAATGAAAAAACTGAGAGCCGGTGGAGATTCGAACCCCAAACTACTGACTTGGGATCAGATGCTCAGCAAATGCTTAACGCACTATCACCTGAGCCAACCGGCCTTGACTGTCGAAGATCTTTGTTACCTATACAAATGTTTTAACGGAAAACAGCTATGATTTACCTCTTTATTCGTTTCGTCTTCAGATGTTACTCATATCTTGTAAATTTCTATGTTAACAGTACGACGTAACTGTACTGATAGTAGAAGGATTGTATACTGAGATTCTGTGTTGAACTTAATCGTATTTAATGTTATTTAGAAACTACCGTCCTTGTAACTTGGTGGTCTAGTGGTACGATTTTCGTTTCGAATGGGAGAGGTCCCCGGTTCGAATCCCGGTGGATAAAAACTTGTTTTTCTAAATCAAAAATTTGCGAAAAATAGTTCGACTTGATCTTTTCTGTCTAGAAACTTTCAATGGTAATTTTATGGACATTTCAAACCTCCTTGAGATTTTCAAATTTTTTTCAAATTCATTTTTCACACGAATTTTGAAAAAAACGGGTCGAGTAATTTTACCTGTTTTTGGGTCGGGTCGTGTAGAGGCTGTGGACCTGCTCCTGTGAAGGTCCAAACTAACCCAAATTTTTTCGGGTCGTAAACATGCCGCTGGGTGAAAATTTTTAGCTTTAGTTATAGCTAAAATAGGGACACACTAGTGTTTTTTAAAATATTTTGCCATTATGCCTTGACTTCAAATTCCATCATATTTTGCGGCTATTTTTAATTTTTAAAAATAAACATGCTTGAATTTAGTTTTTTTAGTTTTTTCTGTGTGATGTGATAACTAAATTTCCATTTAAATTAAACAGCACATAATGACTCCTTCTGTTAAAAATGCTGCTAATTTTGCCCAAAGCTACACTGCCGCCAAAGAAAAATATGAACTCTGAAAACTAAAAAGCATAAAACAGACTGTAGTTTGGGACTCTGTCTACTGGGATGACTTGACATTTTTTAGGTTTGGTTTTTTGAAACTTGCTTTTTTACATTTACCGACGTAAATTGAGCACAGCACAAGATTAGCTAAAACAATTAACTCTAATTCAGGCAGAGCGTCATATTCTTACAATGATGCACTCTTTGAATTGTTGAAAGTTACTTTTGTTTGCGATTAATTTTTACTGCGCAACAGGCCTAATGTTGTCAAACGTTCACCTGATCACTCACTGGATTACTTTTGCAGTAAACTTTTGCTTGTTTGTTCCTTCTAGAGAAGGAACTATTGTTTTGAAACTAACTGTTCGCAGCGTTAAACGCTGCTGAGCAGGCTGCATAGCCTGTATGTTTTGTGTGTGTTTTCAGCCTGGGAGTTGGCTGCTGATTTTTGTCTGCACAAAAATCAATAATCGATGTAGAGTGTTGTAGTGTACTTTTTCAGCCTCGGCACCGTAATGTTTCACCAGCAGTATATAAGAGCCCCTGGATAACACTGTTTATCGCTTCTTAGAGCTGATGTGTTCAGCTCAGATCAAAGCGTAATTTGTGCCGAATGGCTCGCTGCAGCGGGATGCTTAAGATCCTGCAGCACTTTTTTGTAAATGTACGTACATACGTAGGTCGTAGGGTAAGTACCTAAGTTACGCAATGTAGTGTACAGTAGGAGAATAGATACAATTCAATTAAACTTGAAAGGTAAGGTAGACACCGGGGAAGGAACATTGCCCCTTTTGGGGCCTACTTGTTATGTATAATTCTACATCGACATACTCTCAGTTATGACAACAGGGCCCGATTTATCGAAACAAAATGTTCGTCGTCGAAAATGCTCGTCATCAAAAGTTCGTCATCGAAAATGTTGGTCATCGAAAATGTTCGTCATCAAAAATGTTCGTCATCAAAAATGTTCGTCATCAAAAATGTTCGTCATAGAAAAAGCAAATATTCATCGAAAATGTTTCGATCAATCCAAAATTTTCAATGAACATTTTCGATGACGAACATTTCTGATGACGAACATTTTGCTTAGATAAATCGGGCCCTGCTGATTGGCTGTTGCCTGCACTTTGCCTGAAAAAGTCGCGCACGTCGCGACAGAAAAATGTTGGTTGCCTGGAAATCGCCTACACGTTGAGACGAGGCGATTTTCAGGCAACGCGCGTTGCTTGCGCGTTGCCTGCTGGTTGGTTGCTTGAAAATCGCCTGCAAATTGCCTCGTGTGAACCGGCCTCAAGAGCACACTGTAATGCAACGGATTAAGAAAGAGCTCCATGCAGGTGCACAAAAGTAGACTCATTCTTATGGCAGTCTTTGTGATAGGTTACGCAAATTAGGCACATGCAGACTTACGTGCACAGCATTACCAAAGAGGGCTGTCGCTAGTGCCCCAAAAACGCACTGCAAAAATATTTTGAATATTAAGGGGGTAATTCGTCATATAAATTCATTACGAATCACCTGATTCTGCACTTACAATATTGTTACAATTACGGACCCCAAAATTTTGACCTCTAAAATGTCGCACAAGGTTACATGATACCTTTCGCTAATCGCTATCCTAAGCTACGGCAGTGACCAATATGATTTACACAACCAGTATCTAGTTTATTGTAATAATATACGAATATTTACAAATAAAAAACAAAGACGTAAAACAAACAAGACTTTAAAAATTAACAGCAAATAGACTGAAGTTACAAACCCAAAAATCCGATCAAAAAATGTCAACACTGAGACAAAATTTTACATGTAATTTCAAAATAAAAAGAACAAAGTTCAGCTATCAGGAATACAGCGAGCTGAAATCATGCCACCTGTTTTCATACAGTATTTCTTTTTGGTCAGACTTTAATAAAAAGCGTAACGTCTGTGTCTTGTAAACGAGCATGTGTTGAAGACAGGCCAGGTTTAGAGGACTGCAATTATTTTGCATTCGGCTTAGCTGATAAGAACAAAGCAAGTACAAATTTTAAGTGAACCCTCTCAAATTTTTCCGGGTTTCTTTCCCAGATTCACGCAAACGATCTGCAAATTAACCCCATCATGCCCAAAGGATCATGGGTGATATTACACGATGAACTACATACTGCATCTGGGGCTATGCAACTTGACTAGTCTATTCTAGTGACTAGATCTTTGAACTGTTTTTATGGGGAATTGTAGAGCTTCGCATTTGGCCGGCAATTTTTACTCTTACTGCCACACAGCAAAGCCTATGCTTATTTAAGGTAGCGCTCAGCAACAAAACTCATGTTCGGCGCTCAGCTCATGCAATAAATAGCAATACCACTTTAATTTACATAAAAGAGACATCAAAAAACCTATTTAGAATACAGTTCAGCACTTTAATGTGAATGGGTCACATTTTATGACCATGTCGAATTTCCTATTCACACTAATTTTGTTTTTGACCTAGCTCAACGAAACTTCAACCGATTTTGACGGTCTTGGTATCGATAGGAAGATCTTTCAAAAATCTAGACGTGATTGATCTTCGATTTTTGATTTTTAGTTTTGATTTTGCAAAAAATTGATTTTTCAAAAATCAGTTGTGTTTGAGCGACTACAAATTGTGCTGCAAGCCAAAATGTGAAAATCGAAAAACTTTCACGTCTGAATTTATATTTTTTCTTTCATTGTGCATATTTTTAACTCGATCGCTATCGGCATCGGGGAGCCAGGTCCAAAAAAAGTAGTCTATTTCGCTACGCAAAGATGTAAGGTTTGCCCACACGTTTCACTTTTTCAAAATTTAGACCTTTCCTATGACTGCATATTTCCGTTGAAAAAACTACCAAAAGCCATACTCAGTTTTTTAAGAAATTAAATCAAAAATTTGACAGTTTCGAAGATTTATCAGCTTTTTAGGTTTTTCAATTTCTATTTCCTATTTTCACAGCTAAATAACTCAGCAAAGCTTCAACGTATTCTTATGTTTAATACATCAATTTAAAGCTAAGAAACCGCGTATTTCAGTGATATGAGTAATCATTTTATACTGAAACGAAAAATGTTATGCTACGGCTACAAATTTGTCCAAAAAAATTCAAAAAATTTTTTATCACAATATGCACATCAAATGAAAGCTCTTTTTATTATGAAACACTTTCGTTCCTGACATTATGGTCAAAAATGTCGCTGAAAAAAATTAAACGCCAAAGTCGGTTCCCCAACGCGCCACCTTAAGCAATGCGCAAATTTGACTTTTTTCATGGAAAAGTAGCATTTTCTTTGGAGCCACTTTATGAAATTCAAATGCAACTTTGGCAGTCCGTTTTCTGAGCATCAGATACAGCAGATCATGTACATAGATTATTGCTAGCATTTAACTATGGCAGGCGCACAGTTGCTGTGTGAAGTACTCTAGGGTGAGGTACATATGTATAATGCCTGAGCGATGGTGTAAATTTTTACAAAATCTCAACTTTGAGTGCTTATAGCTCAAAAATGGTGCGTCTTAGACCCTTAATCGACTGATTAGGTTTTGTTCACCATTCATTTCTCTATCGAATGGTGGTTTTGCGATCTCTCTACGACGCACGTAGCTCCAGCAATGGCCGAAAACCTAGAAGGTGTCAGAATGAGACTGTCTAGCCAGTGATACTCCGGGCATTAAAGGGTTAAGGGGTGTGTGTCTATCGTGGGCATGAGCCCTGAACGGGGGGGCAGGATGAAAGTGTTTGTTTTTTATAGCTTGGCATTTCTACGACACTCTTCAGCAGGGATGCAACGTTTAAATTTTCAATAGTGAATAATTTGAATTAAATAATAAAAAATGACTGGCAATTAACGGAAGTGATTGAATAATGCTATTGTATGCAACACCCGTGTTATGTTGTATGTACATTGTACAACCAATGCTACTTATAGTTTAAAGCTGTTTGTTTGGTAGTTCCGCCAGAAAGTATGAGCACAATCACGTCACCAGCTGCGCCTTGCAATAATGTTGGGGGCGCGTTTGGATCATACTTTTTCTGACTCATCAGACACATAACCATAAGGGTCGCTTCATACATATATACAGCCGTATGTCCGTTCAGCCGGCAAAATACAAAATAATGACGCCACTAAATAACTGTGTATATGTTCACAGTTTATGGCGTGATTATGTCGTAATTTTGCCGGCTGAACAGACATACGGCTGTCAGTATGAATTGACCCTAAAGGGCCACTAAATTATTGCAAGTCCGACTCCGACGAGTCCACTTCCAAGCAATCTTCATCGATCAGTTCGTTGTCTTCGATCTGCCGACTGCGCACCAACAGACTGGTGTAGTCTTCGTTTCCCGTCGAATTGGATCGTCGAAATGATTGTCTTCCGGAGCGATGCGTCGAGTTTCGACCTCTCGACCGGTGGCCTATTCGATCTCTCAAATCTGCTCGACCGTCTCCCGAGTAGGCTCGACCCAGTCTAGATCGAATATCCGTTCGTCGTGCCGGCCGACTGTCACCCGGTTCCCCATCCGAGGCGTCCCCCTGGCCGACGCGGATTTGCATTCTGGGATAGGATTTGCTTGGCTGTTGCATTTCGAGATCGCTATCTTGCTGATTGGCTGACTGGTTCATTTTCCTTCGACGGCGTTCAAGGCGTTTTCTGAAAACGCATCTCTACTGTGAAAACAATCTGCATTGGCATAGTTTTTTCTCATAGTTTCGACGACGTGTTCCGCTTTTCACGTTATTAATTGCTACGGCTAATATCCTGAAGCTTACTGAACTACTGACTTATTAATTGGTGGCTCAAAAGACATTCGTCCAAGTCTAACGCTTCAAAATTTACACGCTGCTAGGTCAGGAAAGTAAGGTGGGTTACACACAGAATCTACGCTCTGGGCCCTGTTGCTCAACTTTACAAGTCTTACAATTGTAACAATTGTAAGTTCTAAATCTGGTGATTCGTAATGAATTTTTATGACGACTTCGTAACGAATCACTTGATTTCGCACTTACAATTGTTACAATTGTAAGACTTGTAAAGTTGAGCAACAGGCCCCTGGTTGGCCATAATTATGCTAGTAGGCTAAAAACGAGGAGCGTATCTGCAAGTGCAATGCGCTAAAATTAGAACACAGGCAGGCTGGAGAGTGTCTCACTCATAATAATATGTACTCTTTGTCACATTACATTATGTCGACAGTATGTGCAACGGGTCAGGCCAGCTTGGCTAATTTTAATTTCCAATTCACCAACCGTCTTTTGATTTCTTCGTCGTCGGCTCTCATTCGCATTCGTATTTTCTTGGCTCCCGGCAGCATCGATTCTAAACCAGACTCGCTTGCTAAAAATAAACACCCCAAAATATATAAACTCTGTATTTTCGTCATACTTGTCCGCATATCTGAGCACTTGAGGAAATTTGGGGAGGGTGGTCCGGGGGGGGGGGGGGGTTAAAGTTGCGGTCTGCAAAGGGGGTTGGTAAAAGAACGGTCTAGTGTAGGTACTCCACCACAGCGCTTATCCGCTTGCACTGTATCTGCTGTATACACATTCCATAATAATTATTCCGGATTTAAACTTTCAGTTATTGCACATCCGGACTTCCAGTAATGGTACTGGTTGCTAACGCAGCTGCAATCCTGACCAAAAATGGTTCTATGAATATTGCATTCCTTTTAACAGTAAAACTTAATAATATAGTGGTTGTGCAATAAGTTAGCAGCAAAAACGTTTCCCATAAAATTAGGCCAGTGCTTTTTTTCGAAAAACCCCTTGACATAGATATAAATGTTTCATGATCACTAAATAAAGAAAAACTTTTTGTTAAGCTAACCAACTTTCAGAAAACACCTAAACATGCCGACTGATTTGCGCAGTGAACCCATTACAAAAATCAAATGTGTATATACAAAAAACATTATTAATACGCATGTGCGATCACAATTTACCTAGTAGGCCTCCTTGTATGCGGGTTCTAAGTTTTAGAATTCAATAAAACACATTACGTTATTATTACAAATTTAATGTGAATAGTTTCCATTTTAATGATACTTTACACATAAACCACATAAACTAAGGAAACAAACTTATAATTATAGCTAATATAAAACAAAACAAGGATAATGATCTTTCAGGACTGTACAACCCAGAACAACATTGATGCTTCATTGTTGTTGTTTGAAATTCACTCAAAATCATTACTACCACCTTGAACATGAACACCGAAAAGCAATTATGGCATAACTAACAAGATTCCGAACTAGAATCTGAGCTCTCTTGACTGGGTCTGGTTGTGGGATCCAACTGCTTGGTTTTGATGCGTTCTCGCAAATCCCAGATTTCTTCTGTCTCATCTTCAGTTTTTGTTTCATCTATAAATTTATATAAAATTGTAAATTAAATTTAAAGTTCATTTATTGTTTTATTCATTATTGCCGAGTTAGAGAATCTCTACTAACTTTTTCTCTAATCTAGACTCTAGAGGGTAAACTCCTTAAAACAGTCAATAAGTATATAAATTGTTTCAGTCGAGTTTATATGAAATTTGCAAAAAGATTGTGCAAATATTTTGCTGTTTGTAGCAAAACAATTAAAACACCTTTTTTGAGCACCTGCAAACAAAGTTGTCTGCAGCATTCTATTCACTCACCAGCGCTTTTGCTCTCGTCAAGGCCGGAGTTTGTTTTGCCTTGACTGACCGTCACGCGAGTTTTACTTTGCAACAGCTTACGTTTCCTACAATTAAACAAATCATTAATTAAAATAATAAAATAATGAGGCAAAATTACCAGCTAACCAAATCCAGTTTTAAAATACTGAGGCAAAGTTAAAAAAAATGAACTGAAAACTACTTAAATTACATTAATATACTACATTTTGCAAATTTTTATTACATGATGTAAAAAAATTTATAAAGGCTTTAGCCTTCCGAGCTGCAATCGAATTGACAAAACCTACAATTTAGACCTCACTATTTTTACTGCTTGTTTTTCAGTTAATCACACGGTACACTTTTACAGTGCTTGTCGGAAAGCATTTGCAAACTACCTTGATTTCGAGATTAGTCCTGTCAAGCCATCAAAGTGCGGATTTCCGTATTTTTGATAATATTCACTCCGGCCCATAGCTCCGGGTCGCTTGATATCATCTGAAATTGTTCAACTATATTCAGTCGCGACTATACGCATAGACTGAATTCGAATCGAGAAGGGGTCGGTCCTAATTTCGGCATTTTTAAAGTGGGTGATCGAAAGATCTGTTGTAACTGTAGTAAGGCAGTGTTGTGACAATTTCAAAACTTCACGTATCTGCCCTTAAATTTGGCTTCAAGCTTAGGCTTAGGCATTTTCTTTTTCTTCTCTAATCATCCACTTCAAAACGATACCCTAATTTCTCCTATAATTTTGGGGTTTGTTCTTCGTGATTTAAGGTGGTAGTTGCGTTTTCGAGGTTTTTGTGATTTCTATGTAAACTTTGCGCCGACAGAACTCAAGTTGCAAATGAAGCCGGGGCACAAATTTTTGTCACAGTACTGTAAAGGTCAAAATTCCCAGGCATGTCTCTTACTTTTTCGAAATTTTACCTTTGGACATTTTTAGAGGGCTTTAATTACAACAAAATATGTTAAATTTTAGTAGTATTTGTTTTTAAGCTATTTTCTCAGTAAATTGACTAGTTATTAAAAAAGTGGGGGAGATGCCTGGGGATTTTAAACATGTCAAAAACCTTACCAACTTTCAGCCCCAACATATTGTAATCCTGTGATTCACAGCTGTGGCGCAAACTTTTTGTAAAAAATTCTACTATTTTGGAAAGAACCTTTCTTTAGCAGCTTGTACTGGGAACAATATCAACGGTCAAGTTACAGTGCATGGCATACATTTAGGTAAGATATTGTTCTACTTCATGCAACAGACCGCTTGTGATTTGAATTTGCAAACGCTGAGCTATAGCTTTCCGAAAAAACACCTAAAAACGCAATTACCCCCTTAATCGACTATTGAAAGCTTGCACTCAGATTCCGAAAATGAAGAACTGTTTCTATTATTGCCTCTTTTTTCGAGCACCTCTACGGGAATTTAGCGACAGGTTGAGGGTAAGAAATGAGAGTCGACCCCTGCTGTTTGGCGTATAAGGATGAAAGTCTTGATTTTTGCTGAGACCTCGACCGACAAGCAGGGGCTGAGAGTGAGCCCAAACTCGTCAGCCACGAAAAAATTCCTGTCAATTTACGCCAATTTTGGGTCATTTTCTATATTTTTTCGTTACGAGCTACTTGACAGCTGCATT
Organism: Trissonchulus sp. WLG1_4; assembly: GCA_030248245.1. Lineage (NCBI taxonomy): Eukaryota > Metazoa > Nematoda > Enoplea > Enoplida > Ironidae > Trissonchulus > Trissonchulus sp. WLG1_4. Next base: position 14,944 of record JASANF010009757.1, read on the forward strand.
GGAACATGAAATGAAACGCATCACTGTATGGTTCGTTATCTGAAACAGCTGAGTCTACTTTGTAGCCATAAAACCCAACTCAATCACCATACCGCCGATAAATGTAAAAAAAGACAAAGCTCAAAACCAAAAATTCATTTTAGTTTTTGCAAACCCACTTACCTGAAAAAGTGAAAATTTTAGGTTCTCCGATTCGCTTCAAATTGCACACAATGTAGCCCCATGGAAGGCGCATCGCAGATGTAACAAACTGGAACCAATGCTTTTGCCAATTTTTCACTAGGGGCTCCCAAAAATTCTATTTTACGTGTAAATCATAGGCGCAAAAAAAAGTTATTTGTGGTTGCAAAGCGCTCCTTTACTCGAAATTTTTGTTAACACTGACGAAGTTGATTTTTACATGATTCGATAGCCTAACGTCATATCTCAACCTCTATGATCCATTTTTTTAAATTTTTGCCCATGGCCTGAGCAATGACGTCAAATGTAAAATCACTCAAATTTGGCGGGTCCAAAACACGGCCATTTCTTTACATTTCGCCCTCGATTTTGGTTTTGAAAATACATATCAAAAATCCGGTCATACGATTTTGCGCATACATGTGGGCTACTACTATGCCAAGTTTCAGCCTGATTGGCTTAATGTGGTTTGTGCTAGAACTGTTCAAATAAGGGCTACTTTTCGGCTTTTTGGCGTACTTTTGCCTATGTAAATACACTGACAAACGCACTGAACCAAAACTGCACCTTCAAGCTTAACTGTTCTTATCTGAGGTAGAGGTGCCTTGGGGGAGTAACATGTGAAAATAAGCAAAATCGGAGAACTTTGATTTTTGACTTGGGTGGCCCCCCCCCTTAAATTAAGAAATGGACATAAAAAAATAGCCCAACTATGCTACATACCGCGAGTGGCAAATCGCATGAGTAATATGTCCGCTTTCTCGTGCTGTTTTCCGATACGCCATTTATAAGCCACAGGAACTACATGGCGACTGGCGTCCACAATAACAAACCCCTAAAAAAATAAAATATGCAAACACTGTCAAAGTTCAACAATTATTATACTCACTACGGTTTTAAAAAAATCTAAACCTAGAAACAGAATAGGTCAGGTACTGAATAAATATCATTAGTAGCGTTTATTCAGAAAACAACTGCTGTATTTTGTTGACTTTCTATTACACATGCGGGTATCAAAAACACTCCACTCCTTTCATAAAAACACCTAGACATGACGCCACCAATCAGCGCTCAGGTTCTGCGTCACACACTTTCAGACATAATCTCTGATAGCGTATTAAGTGATAAAAAGAGTAATGAAGTGATGATGAGTCTTTTCTGACTCACAGACAGATTATGGAAATAATTATAGAATCTTTATAAAATTTAAAATAAAATTCGCCTAAAAACAGCTACGTTTTGACTACCCCAATTTCTTCCAAATCGTCGTTGCGTTCCTCGGCCAAAATCGGTGCTTCTTCTCCTGCCAGCAAAGCCTCCAGCATTCTTTCGATGGGCGATCGACTCCGCGTCCGCGAGCGCTCGCGTTTGGCTAAAAAACAGCTGACACGTCAGAGTTTATTTTTTCCAAACTATGTTTTTTTAGAACCCCAAATTTCGGAAAAAACCACAGCCGGATCACAACCACAGAAACAGCCAAAACTGAAACAACAAGAGCAAAACTGCCAGCAGAGACGTGGAAAACCACCCAATTACGTTTATAGGGCACTGAAAGCGTGTCAAATAAAAAAATTGTATGCTGTTCACAAATTCTTCTAAAGCCAGGTTTATACTCGTTTTCCAGGACATAGTAATAACATAGAGTCAATAACAGATGTTCAGTCACTGTGAACATAATACATAATATACGGTGTGTGATGATATAAAAGGTTGTTATGTTTTCACCTTGCGAAATTGGACAAGACCACATCTAAAAACTGTCTTATTTCAATAGGCAATTTTCTTGAATTGGCGAACGACTACGAAAACTACGTAAATGATAGTTTGAATACCGTAAGGCCATTCTCGAAATATATTTTCACGAAGACAAATACGCAGAAGCGCCGTCACTATTAAACTTTCGGGAACAAAATACACCCTGAACATTGGAGCGGGGGGGGGAGGGGGTGGGGGTGGTTAATAACCTCTTTTTAATGGCGAAGAAAACTCTGGATCACTGTCGGTTTCCTCGGTCTCTTCAACAGACGAGCCTTCTTTGGCGTTTGTCTGGTTGATGATCTTCATACGTCTAGTCATTTTTTGCATTGCATCCGCGGCTGCTTGCCAACCGGGCCAAATTACATTGCCTGAAAAAAAAACTAAAAAAACTAAAAAGTAACTACAAAAATTCTGTTAATATTGGAGGGGAGAAACACTTCAAATTTTTGTCGCCTTCGCGATTGTGTAATTAAAACAAACTGCTTGAAAATTAGACAAGTGACATAGCCAGGGGCAGAAAATTGAAGGAGTTCTACCATTTTTTCGGAGTTAAATCCTGTCATTGGTTTTGTTGCACGGCTGTAAAAATAATATAATGTAATACTGAAGTTTTTAGTCAAACTGCATTAATTTTCTTTAAGTTTTGGGTCGGAAAGTACTAATTTTCTTTTAACAAAAGAACACTCAACACCACTATTTAGAAAACAAACAATAAAACATAGAGTCCACACTCTTCGATAGCGATTTTGCTAACCTTTTTAATGTTTTCGCAAGCAGACTATAAATGCATAATCAGTTACTAACCTTTATCCCTATCTCGTTTTATGATTGGAGCACGTGCACAGGCGTCTGGCCAATCAGAGCATAGGAGCTTGCTTCTGATTGGCCAGCCACATGTTGCACACAATGTCAACATGTAGCCTGAAAACGACCAGCGCATCTGCCTTCGCTAGAACACAGGCAGGCTGGAGAGTGTCTCACTCTTCTTCTATATATATATAGACTGAGACGCTATTATGCATTATTGCTAGAAGTCAGGTGAGTCGTCGGATAGGGTCGAAAAATTTCGACCACGCGAAGTCAACCATTTAGTACGCCAAAAGACGATAAGCTGCCATGCAAATAAAGTGCATAATTTAACTACGTAATGCCAGTGTGTGTGTGTAGTAAGATTGATCATTTATCATTTCTGTACGGTCATGTGTCGCTGATAAGTAGTGGCTAACTGGTTCTACTTGTAGAACGATTACAGTTAGTACTATAAGTCAGTACGAAAGTGGCACGTTTTGCTGGTGCCTTAGTTTGGAGTTTGGATTTCGAGTTTTCCGCACCAAAATGCCCAAAGTCAGGGCACCCGCCAAACCTGCTCGGAAGCAGGTAATGACAAGAACCGCAAAAAAAGTCACCACAAAGGCTAAAGCGACGGTGACAACTCCAAGCCGGGTGCAGCAGCGACGTTTGGGGAAGGGAGCCAGGTCACCCCGCGGTCGGGAATCTAGCAGCGAAACTGGAGGTCAAGACCCTGCAGCCAAAGAGCCCTCACCGCCTAGTCTGCCCAGCCCGGAAGTTTCAAAACCAACACAACCCAGCATGGAGCAGATCCTAGATATGCCGGCCCCTTACACCAGGGGATATGTGGGCGTGGGAGTTGGAGCACCGGACTGGTTGGCAGAGGTGGAGTCCGTCAACTCCGAAGATCCATCCGGAGTTCACCAGGCTTTAGGTAAGCCATCGATTCCTAACAAAAGTCAGCTTACAGTCTTCGTCAACGATTCATTAAGAAAGAAAATTCTAGCCGGAGAGTTTATTGAACTGAGTGCTTTGCTCCCTCGTGCATCTTTTAGCTGCACGCAGGATCCAACTGAGGTCGTTTTGGACAGTCTGACTGGCACGTTGAAAGTCCACACTCCAAAAAAATCAATAATTAGTTTCGATCAATGGCTTTCAGCGTTTTTAATTTATGCTTCAGTCATTCTGGAAACTCGACCTGAGCTGGGTGTTGAGTTGTTAATGTACGTAGAAAGAATCAGATTTGCTGCTACCAGCTTCTCTGGCACTGGTTTTGTAAAGTATGATGAACTGTTTCGTGCTAACAAAGCTAGAGGTTTGTACTCGTCCTTTGCGGAGGTGGATACAACACTCTGGACTTTGGTGTTTACGGGGGCGCAACCCCGTATCCAGGGTAAAAATGTACAGGGAAATCCAAACTTTAAAGGGGAGCCAAAAAAATCTTCACCCTGTTTTCAATATAATCGGTCGGGGGTTTGTTCTTTTGGGTCCAAATGCCGTTTTAGGCATGACTGTCAGCAATGTCGGGCTCAACACCCCTCATGTCTTTGCCCAAACAAAGGGACCGGTGGTGCAACTACTTCCGGGGGAAACAAATTATATCAAAACCCAAAAGCGGCGCCCAAAGCCCCAGGTAACGTCGGTTAAACCCCATATCTTCAACTGCACATCTCCATATGGGCTTTGGGAGGACCGTATGGTCCACACTCACATTAATATTTCTTTGCTGGACGAAGAATTATCTGGCAGCGTCAGTCCGGCCTTTAAGAATTACTTACTGAGGGGATTCCTTAATGGCTTCTGGATAGGTCATTTAGGGACAGAACAATCCCGTATATCCGCTAATCTTAAATCAGCTAGTGCCAATTGCGAAACAATCGACAAGCACATTGACAAAGAACTTACTGCTGGCCGCATAGAAGGTCCTTTCTCTGAGCCCCCGTTTCCCCACTTTCAGGTGCATCCTTTGGGTCTTGTTCCAAAAAAAGGCAGTGCCGAGTTTAGAATGATTTATCATTTATCCTTTCCCGACGGCGAATCTCTTAATGATAGGATTGCAATGGAACATTTTCCTCTTTCATACGATAACATTGACGATGTCGGAACTGTCATATCCTCAATGCCGGTCGGGTGTTATATGGCGAAGTGGGATGTAAAGGCCGCATTTAGGAATATTCCCGTAAGACCACAAGACTATCATCTCTTGGGCTTGCTTTGGAAAAATAACTTTTATTATGATAAATATTTACCCTTTGGTATGAGTAGTTCCCCTTGTATCTGGGAGCGCTTTGCCACAGCTCTAGAAGTAATTTTGAAACGTAAATACGGAGTCGAAAATATTCTGCACTTGATGGATGATTTCTGGATAACGAGCGAATCCTTCAGTAAATGCAACTTGCTCCTGAGAACTTCCTTACAGGTCTTTGACAACCTAGGCGTTCCCTTAGCTACCGAGAAAATAGAAGGCCCATCTCAGGTTCTTACCGTTTTTGGCTTGGAAGTAGACACAAATCACCGAACAATCAGACTTCCTAAAGATAAGCTTGAACATCTAAAAACCACAGTGCAAACTTGGTTTAAAAGAAAATCTTGCATTCAACGGGATCTGTTGTCTCTGATTGGTCAACTTTCATTCGCGTGCAAGGTCATAGCACCAGGCAGACCATTTTTAAGAAGACTAATAGATTTATCGGCGGGCAGTCGATCACTTTCTCACCACCTCCGTCTGAATCTCGAGGCTAGGAAAGACTTGAAAGCGTGGATAATGTTTTTGGAAAAATGGAATGGATGCAAGTATTTTACTGAAACGTATAAGCATACAAAATTGATAACAACTGACGCGTCCACTTCTTATGGCTGTGGTGGGATTTTAGAGGACAGATGGTTTTCAACGCCATGGCCGACTGAATTGAAGTTTCGAAACAAAGACAAGGTTTCTATTCAATGGTACGAGCTGGCAGCCGTCACCATTGCACTTTTTTTGTGGAGCGACATCTGCCACGGCTCCACTGTTATCCTTCAGTGCGATAATATTGCGGTTGTTTACCTGATAAACAAACGCACTAGCCCAAATAAAGAACTTACGCATTTGTTGCGACTTATTACTCAACTCACATTGACAGCAAATTTTTGTGTTAAGGGGGTGTTCCTGCCAGGTTCTCAAAATGTAGGAGCTGACGCCTTGTCGCGGGGAAATTTTCAGGCCTTTCGGAAATGGGACGAACAAGAATCAACCACACGCGAAACGGCAGTTCCAGCGAGCATTTGGAGCGTCTTGACGGGACTCTCAAATGCATGTGGAAGGCGTCCGTAAGTACAAATACATGGAAGGTGTATCGAGCCGCTTGGTTACAATTTAAGCAAAATGTAATTCAATTAAACCTGGAAAAATGTTCTTTTAAATGTCAACTGAGTTACTTTTTAGCAGAACTGAAGCAAAAACAAACTTCCTATAAACGAGTAGTCCAGATATTTACTGCCATTAAGTTCTTTAGTTCTGTTTATGGATTAAATTTTCCTAAGTTGAACGAACCACCCTTTTCCTTCTGGTTACGTGGTTTTAAACGACTTTCAATATGTCCACAAATAAAACCGAGACACCCAATTTCTGCGACCATGCTGACATGGCTGGTCGCCAATTCACGCAACTGGGCGTTGAATGCATTAGACGCTGTTACATTTAATGCGGTAGCAACTACTATGTTTTTTGGTCTTCTCCGGATCAGCGAGGTAGCGGTGTGTTCTTTTTCAACCATGCTCTTAAGTTCCGCCAATAATCATGCAATTAAGGGGTTTGTGGCAAGATCTAAAACTGATCAAACTGGGGATGGGTGGTGGTTTGTCATTCCTTGTTTATGTGAGTCAAAATGGGAATTTTGTCCCGGAATTTTTGTGCAAAGCTACGCTAACAATGTTTTAAAAAAATTGAAAATATCAGACCACAAATTTATTACCCCTCGAGGAAGGCCCCTTTCTAGATCCTATTTCGAGAAACTTCTTAAATTGGGTGTAACAGCTGCCGGGTATTCAGCAGAGCTTTTTAATACACATTCGTTTAGAATTGGTGCTGCAACAGCGTTAGCTCATAGCGGAACAGCTGAGTGGGCAATTCAAAATCTTGGAAGGTGGCGGTCCACTGCGTATAAAAAATACACTAGAGTCACGCCCGACTTTGCTACCCAACGTTTCATTAATATGATTTGATGTCTGCTGTATCTTGTGTGTTTTGCAGATAGCTATGATGAACATGAAACTTGTTTGAATATCGAAGTCGTCAATAAATTCAAATTTAAAAAAAAAAAAAAAAAGTTGTATATATGTCGATTGGGCAGGAGTTCGGAGAGAGTTGTTGGTGAGAGGCGGCCCAGCCCAGTGGAGCTCGACTTCGGGAGTGTTGTCGGGTTGATTTGGTTGGTCTGGTGTGTTTAACCAGAAGTTTGGTTGGGCTGGGTGTCTCCTGGTTCTCCTGCCCATTCTCATGTGTGGTGTTCTTTATACAAGGCATTAGCGGAGTTAAGTGCATAATTTAACTACGTAATGCCAGTGTGTGTGTGTAGTAAGATTGATCATTTATCATTTCTGTACGGTCATGTGTCGCTGATAAGTAGTGATAAGTAGTAGTATTTAGTACGCCAAAAGACGATAAGCTGCCATGCAAATAAAATGTCAATGCTTTACTGTGTAACATCAGCATTTTTTGTCTACGCAACTTCGTATTACAGGCGCCTTTAAATGTTAACATTTGCCTGAATTACAGCAAAATAATACCTTTAAAAAAATTGGCTAAATACTTCGACTTGGCCAAAAAGTTTTGGAAGTTTTAGACAATTTGCTAGAACTTACTGAGGAAAAAACAGATAACATCGGAATATTTTTTCGGCTGAGCCGAGCGTCAAAAACCAAAAACCTTGTGTGGGAATTCAACCGAAAAAAATTTCGGCAGCGATATTCCCCATGACCCCATGACTAAACTGATGTCTTAGTACAAAATTGTTTACAAAAATTAAAGTTCTCAGAATGCCTGGTCTAGGCTTCGACTCAATAACGGGCGTTATCACCGACACGCCTATCTATCAAAAAACGTTACCTGGACACTACTAGACTGCAGAGTAGACTAGATTTAGAAAAGTAGACCAAAACTGTCATTTTACTTACTATATTTCATACTGTGTCTGAAAATAATGGCTCCATTTGAAACCTGTTCCGAAACTGTTTCAACGGTGTTATTAGAACAATTGCTTTGTATTTCGAAACTAGAAACTAATAAAAAGTGTGAATAAAAACAGTTTTTGACTACCCTAAATGCACATTTAGGGTATATAATATGTAATAAATGCAACGGCACGTAAATACTATTTAATAATTGGGTTGCCGACCAATTGCGAAGCAAAGGCAAACCTATAGTATTTTTTTAATACACGTATTTATTTTTACTAGTCTATTGCGCCCAGTACATAGTGCGTGTAGTGGACATGATGTAGGCAGTCCGCAGTATACTCATTTTGTTTGCAATAAAAACGTAACGGAGGTTTTGTTTTATGGGGCCGCATAACAAAGGTTAATATTCTACATCTGAGATAGCTTTACAGTTTACTAGCGTTAAATTTTTTGGTGTGTAACCATATTTTCATCAGCACAGTTTTTTGGCGGTGCGCATTATTGTCAATGTGGTTTTGTACAAACTTGTTGCGATAACTTTACAACAAATGATTGAAATAAAAAACTATTTACAAAACTGAGCCGTTTCTGAGTAGTAGCAGCTTCACAGGTCAATGTCCCTGCGAAATACACTTCTAAGCGCCAATTTAAACCTGACTTTGCTAAGCGGCTTAATTTTTTAAGTCAATCTATTTTAAATCTATTCACTATCGGCAACGCTAGTTTAGTTAAGCAATAAAACCCAAAATGCATCAGACCCTTTCAACGTTAATTACCTGCTATTCATAAAACACCATAAAAAGCACTAAGTCTTACAGGAAACATCAGTGATCCATTCCAACTCAGTTGGAGGATGATCCGAGAAATATTCAAATATATCACTGGTGCTCATTTCGTCAACGCCACGTAAATGGATCACGTTCAGGCGATAGCGGTTCACTGAAAAAAAACAATGGCTGGAATTCACAGGTGCTGAACTTAAGCTCAGCCTAAGTCCAACACGTGATCGTACCCCTATGCACATTAATTAGCTTAAATCTGTAGTAAGCTTGTCAGCAGTCACGGTCAAAGTAGTCAAAATTCGTAATTTTTGCATTTTTCATGTTTTGTTTGTAAAATTGACAGTTTATTACTAAATGATTTCATTCTTTACACCAACATAGCCAATATTTAGGTGAATCCTAACGCTAAATGTGATGTATTTATATGACGCAGGAAGGAAATTACGGATCTTCATATTTGAGATTTTTCGAAATTTGGAAAATATACAAATTTTTACATCTAATTATTCCACGCAATACGCTGACTTAAGGGGGAAGGGGGGCTACCCAGGTCAAAAATCAAAGTTCTCCAATTTTGCTTATTTTCACATATGTTACTCCCTCAAGGCACCTCTACCTCAGATAAGAACAATATTTAGCTTTAAGATGCACTTTTGGTTTAGTGCGTTTCTCAGTGTATTTACATAATATGCAAAAGTACGCCCAAAAGCCTAAAAGTAGCCCTTACTTGGACAGTTCTAGTACAAGCCACATCGAGCCAATCAGGCTGAAACTTGGCATAGTAGTAGCCCACATGTATGCGCAAAATCTTATGATCCGGATTTTTTATATGTATTTTCAAACCTAAAATCCAGGGCGAAATATGAAAAATGGTCGTTTTTGGGCCCGCCAAACTTGAGTGATTTTACACTTGGCGGCATTGCTCAGGCCATAGGCAAAAATTTAAAAAAAATGGATCACAGAGGTTGAGATAATATGCAGTTAGGCTACAGAATCATAGGCAAAAATTTAAAAAAATGGATCACAGAGGTTGAGATAATATGCAGTTAGGCTACAGAATCATGTAAAAATCAGCTTCGTCAGTATTAACAAAAATTTCGAGCAAAGGGACGCTTTGCAACCACAAAAAACTGTTTTTGCGCCTATGATTTACACGTAAAACTGAATTTTTGGGAGCCCCAAGTAAAAAATCGGAAAAATCATTGGTTCCAGTTTGTTACATCTGCGATGCGCCTTCCCTGGGGCTACATTGTGTGCAAATTTGAAGCGAATCGGAGAACCTAAAATTTTCACTTTTCCAGGTAGCCCCCCCCCCTTAAGGGGCTAGTTGCGTTTTTAGGTGTTTTTTTGGAAAGCTCTAGCTCAGCGTTTACAAATTCAAATCACAAGGGGCTTTTGCATTTAGTAGAACAATATCCTGCCTAAATGTATGCCATTGACTTAACGTTAATGAAACTTGACCTTTGATTTTCTTTCCACTACATGCGGCTAAAGAAACGTCCTTTCCAAAACATTAGGAATTTTTACAACAAGCAGCACTTTTATGCAAATCAGTACAGTAGTCTCATGCAATTAATGTGAAAACTTACGCTAAGTTGTTCCTGCCGCATCAAACTTTCCAGTCAAGGTTAATACAATCATAAAGCTTATGGCAGGTTAAATTTTTTTGATTCAACCCGATCGAAAGGACAGTAACTACAATTGTGATGCTGCTATATAACATGTTTTAAATAGTTAAAATGTTAACTGTTACTTTTTCGGATATCTATTAAAATTATTTGTTAATCTTCGAAGTTTAAACATTTTCGGTTCAAAGAAAATGTTATTGTCTCTAGATTGCAGTCGAAAAACGTAAAAGAAGGGACATTTAAAATAACACATCAAAAGATTGCAACATCGAGACTTAAGGTGGTAGTTTCGTATGTGCAGTTTTTGTCGCGATTCGCTCTAAACCAACAGCTAACTTTATAAAATTTCGCACACATATAAGGCACTTTTAGGCAAACATATGGGCATATTATTTGTTCTTTATAATCAGTTCCACTATAGTTATAACAAAAAAAGTAGTGTTTTTGACATTTTTTGGCTATTTTTACAATATTTCGCAATTTTTAAATAACTTTTTCTCAAAAACAGTATTGATTTTCACTAAATTAAAAAAAAGGAATCTAGATATTTTACTTAAGATCAGTTTGGAACGTTAAAACGCAAATTTAACTGCAACTGTTTTCAGGAAATTGACACTTTCTGAATTTAACTCCGATTTTTATTTTAAAATGATGTCATTCAAAATTTCAGCTATCTTCAAAACTCGGCACCAAACTAGATAAAGTTGTACTACAGCGTTGTGTCGAAACTCATGTTAGTAACTGTTATATAACCAGGGTTATGAGCTCTGAAGTATATCACCTCCATTTTTGACAAAAAACGCTCGAAAATACGTGACAAGACGTGATGTTTTATATTCGTTTTACCTAGCTTCCGTATTGTCGTTTGAATGTATTAGCGGTCATATTGGAAGAGGAAGACACTACGTCACTTTAGACTATGGTGGTGGAATTTATTGCCATGGTTGCCATGGCAACGCATACCAGTTCATTATGCTAAAATATACGTCATGTACTCGAAAGTGTCAATTTGCTGATTATGTGTGCAGTTTATATTCATAATATTCAACCAAAATGAAGAAAACTAAAATGTCTAGATTCCTTTTTTTGCAATAATTGATAGGCATTCTACTTTTTGTTTTCTCAAGCCATAAAGTTTTAAAGTACTGAAGCAATTTGATAACTTATCCAAATGAAACTATGCATGTATTGAGACACCTACCAGTGAATTTAGACTAAATTGGAATTAAACTTCATCAAGTCATATTCTTTCTATAATCAAACATAGCGCAAAAACATGAAAAAATGCAAAATTTGAGATTTTTTACAGCGACTTTTGGATAAACTGTCAAAATTGTCAACAAAACAAATACATGAGCTTACGGTACCATTTTTGGTCATTAAAATGCAAAAAAGCGCTAATAAGTAGCTTTTAAGACAACCGAGTAACAGCTCATCAAAAAAAGCCGCACATACGAAACTACCACCTTAAGAACTAGTCCACGGAAGTACTTTTTCACAGAATTCTGCGACTGAATTTGAAGTGAAACGTAATCTAAATATACATATTTTTTTACATTTTAGCATAAAGCAGACACATATGTATGCCAATTTGTCCCAAATATTGAACAAAATCCTTCTAGTAGTTGTCAAGTCTTGCGGACTTTTGTGTAATGTGCAATAGTTCAAAACGCAAAGTTACATAAATGTGACGTAATCTCAAAAAGCAAAATGCGGAAGGATAAGTTTTAGTATCTAAATTGAAGGATTTTGATATGCCCATGTGTTTTTTTCTTTTTTCAATAAACGGCCGTTGTGACTAGCTACTACTTTGGCTTAGCAAAACCTAATTACGAAATATTGCCGTAGCTGGCTGAAAAATAATTTTTGTGAAAATGAAAAATGACCATTTCGAGCTATTTTAGCAAGCATTCATCCCATTATAGTTTATGTGTTTCTAAATTAATATGCGTACTATTATTCTTGATTGAAAATTAATCGTAAGTTACTCCTGCAGAAGCAGAACTGTCGAAAACGTTACTACCACCTTAAACCAACTTAAACCAAAACAGTGAATTATTTGTACTTACAAGATGGCCCATCATCTATATCAATTCCAAACCTAAAAATATAGAAGATGGTAATAATAGAAAAGAAAGGGTTACTGGGCAGAGGGCTACATAGTAAAATAATAGAATTATATCTATATATATATATATATATATATATATATATATATATATATATATATATATATATATATATATATATATATATATATAATGTGAATGAATAAGACGGTCGCGAAGTCATCAGACAACCATGAAAACGTGTACTTAACCTGCAGTAACGTTTTCCTGACAGACTGTTCTTTCGCTCATGATTTCTTAAATTTCCGGTTATTCATAAATTGGAAACTGAAAAAATCAGTAGTCCAAGTCACACAACTCTTAACATGTAAAAATGTTGCTACAACGAAGAATTCAGCTGTCACGTGAAAACATTTGAGGCCGCAGCATGCAGCATACAGCGTGAAGGTAATACCTGCTCCTCCCCACCCAGACAGGCTTGTTCCACACCCCAAGTCGATTTCCGCTCTCGCCCCTCGATCAAAATTATCGCGTAGCACTAGCCCCCCCCCCCGAATTTCTGATGTGCACATGTTGTGTTGGCAGCCGTCGACAGAGAGGGGGTGCGGAGCAACTTTTCCGGCGGTAGTTTTTACTTCGTGAGCCACCAATTTCTGGTCCTGAGCGAAAGATTTCGATTTTTGCTTCGTGAGCTACCTTCAGAACATTCTGGGGGGACCGGACCTGTCTGGGGGGAGCGGAGCGAGGTCAGGTTGGGGGGGGGGGTAATCCCCCCCACGCCCCTGGATGGTGTTCAGTAGTATTACCACTCCGACTAGAATCTTCGTGCAAATTATACAATTTTACAATAAAGTATACTATTCCAAAATTATACTCCAAGTATAATTGATATAAATCAAACCAACTCCGTGTAAAGATTTCTGTAAATTTCATCAACATCGTCTGCATCGGGCTGGTTTGCAATGTCAACGCCAAACTTTTCTCGTCGTTTTTGAAGGATTTCGTCCTTTAAATCATAAAAAACAACTGAAATAACGTTTTTGGTAACAGAAAATAAAGTAAAGAACAGAAAAAAAGCATATTTTTCAATACAATACACTCTAGAACTAGTCAACAGCTTATGTTACAAACTTTAGTATATTTTAATTCCGGTATTATTTTAATTTTGGTCAAACCGAAAGAAAACATTTCTAAACTCTAAAGCACGACCATTTAAAATAGACATAACCCGGAAGAATTACGAACAAAGAGCTATTCCGCGACATGTGGCTGAACGCATGCATAGCTGAAGCTGACGTACGCGGTACCCATGTGGTTAAACCTGCAATGTCTGTTTTTATAGTCACTAGGTGGCGACAAGCCGCTCACTGAGCAACAACAACAATGTCCCCCCATTGAGCCATAAGCACTCCACAATATAATCTTCGGGCTATAGTTAATGATAACATACAAACTTACACTGACAGCAATATCGGCGGAATCGGACTGCATAGGATTTTTGTATCTTTTGACTGGCAAAGTCTAGAAGAAAAGTCAAACAAAAAAATAAGCATCGCAAATTTATCTCAATGAAAATTGTGACATTCGGCTATCTTGTTCCGATATTCGTTATTGGAACGTTGAGAAGTTGCAAAAAACTCAGCTGTCGTATCTACCTATCACCCAAATTTCTAGTGTATTAAGCCTGCGCACAGTACACAATAATAAGTTTCTAGTTGACGAAGAAATAAGTGCTTCTATCGCGGGGCACAAGCAAGAAACTAGTCCAAAACGGCCGACAATTTTTCACGGTTGCCATTTATGATAAAAGTCTACGGCGCTGAAAAGGGGATAGCTGAGCAACTTAAGAACTTAACTCATAGACAGGATAAATGGCACCAATGTGTCATGCTAAGCCTGTTTCACACGATGGGGAAAACGCGTGTGGTGCCCCTTGGGGCACCCCATGGAGCGTCACACGACGCTGCATGATGCCCCAAGCCGCACCCCATGTGGTGCCACATGGGGCGTCATGTAGCACCGTGTGACACCCCATGTGGTGCCACATGGGGTGCCCCACGTTTTTCCCTATTGTGTGAAACAGGCTTTAAATGTTGTAAATGAAAAAGGGCCTTCGAAACTTAAGGGCTGTGGTGAAGTGGTTTGCATTATCAAAGTGCGGCGGCCCGGGTTCGATGCCCGGTGCCTCCAATTCATTTCTTTCAGAATTGTAGAATCCTCGTTGTTTCAATACACACAACCCACATACATCTTGATCCATGGTCACTTTCACTTCAACGGCCCCCCGTGGTCGACTATCGGGCACCCCCTCCGTCTCCGGCTGCAGCTCATCATAGCAAATGTCTATTTCTTCAGTTTCGGCCAGATTGGATTCCTGCGGATTCACACTGACCACCAAATTCGGCACTGTTTCAGCATCCATTTGGAGAACAGCAAACTAAAATAGTCATACAATTTAGAGATATTGAATTTACTACAAGATAGTGCAAAGAGGTAGCTAGTCTGAGTGAGTATAATGTATGTACGCCGTCGCCAAATTTATAAATTCAGAAACCTATAATAAAATGTTGCTTACAACTAAACATGTGCGTGGGGGGCCTTATAATATTACCAAAACTTCAGTATTAAGATGAACACCAGTAGTGTATGCCCACCTCTGACAGCAGTGGGAACCACCCCAAGGGACTGTTGCTCCAGCTTTGACTGAGAACGGTAGGCTGCTTTTATCAGTCAGTTGGCAGCTACGTACACGTATGCTTATAAGGAGTTTACACTTGGAAATTTCACATGTTGCTTTAGATACAGCATGGCTATGCACACAAATACATGTCTAAAATTTGAACATTTGAACAAAGTAAAGCGTGATACCAAGAGTACATAATGGGAAGAGCATGACATCTTCCCACTGGCCAGCTTGGCAGCGCGGTAGATGCGGTGCACAATAACGGCCAAACAGGGACCAAAACGGGACCCGGTCCCAAATGGGTAGTAACCAGGTGGGTCCCGTTTGGGTACCTGGGTCCCATTTGGGTACCTGCAGGACCCGCTTGGGTACCAGGTAACCATTTGGGACCGGGTCCCGTTTGGGTCTCTTTTTGGCCGTTATTGGGCTGCGCTGCCCAGTGGGAAGGGAAGAGTGTCATACCCTTCCCATTATGTACTCTTGGTGATGCTAACCCTGGGACTAAGCCTAAAGCTGTTCCTAGTTGCCCGCGTCATTCGTCCCCGTATTGCACAAATATATAGAACTTTCAGTGATTATATTGCTTGCACGTGTTTATGGATTTTTTTCGAATCATACGTTTGCTACGCAGCCTGACATTTTATATGCATGCGCACGTTCGTAGAAGTATGAATTAAATGCTGCTTACAGACACGACTATGTTCCGGTCACGGCAACTACGGCAACAAATTATGTCCAACTATTATCACACTTAACTTTAATAGAAGTAGCTTACAAAAAGAAATAGATATTCTCAAAACCACAAAAGACGAATTAACTTGATTAAAAATCATACGATCACACATTTTAAACGTCACAAAAATTTACTGTCACAAAATAGTATTTTACACATAAACAAAATACATTAATAGTACAAAAAATTCATTTAGACTTGCAAAAAAATCCCGAATTTCCTAAATACCAAGACATTTAAGGTGGTAGTTGCGTTTTCGAGGTTTTTGTGATTTCTATGTAAACTTTGCGCCCACAGAACTCAAGTTACAAATAAAGCCTGAGCATGAATTTTTGGCACATTACTGTAAAGGTCAAAATCCCCAGGCATGTCTCTCACTTTTTCGAAATTTCACCTGTGGACATTTTTAGAAGGCTTTAAGTATAAGAAGATTATGTTAAATTTTCGGTGCCTTTGTTTTAAAGCCATTTTCTCAGTAAATTGACTAGTTATTAAAAAAGTGGGGGAGATGCCTGGGGATTTTAAATATGTCAAAAACCTTGCCAACTTTCAGCCCCAACAGGTAATCGTATGATTCAGAGCTGTGGCGCAAAGTTTTTGTAAAAAATCATAGTATTTTAGAAAGGACCTCTGTTTAGCCGCGTGTAGTGAAAAGAAAATCAAAGGTTAAGTTTCAATGCATAACATATATTTAGGCAATATATTGTTCTACTTAATGCAAAAGACCGCTTGTGATTTGAATTTGTAAACGCTGAGCAATGGCTTTCCAAAAAAACACCTAAAAACGCAATTACCCCCTTAAACACACAGATAAAGCAGTTTAAATTAAGGTGGCGCTCGGGGAAAAATGCCTAAAAACGAAGCCGAACTGGACACTAGTGATACAAATGTAGTGCTAATAACCAATTTAAAAGTCGGTGTCAAAATAAAGGTCTTGAGCAATTTTACAAAATATCTACTCAGGTTCTTAGCTTTAGATAAGTCTAATTTGATTTCGGAATTCAGATGAAACAAAACATCGTTATATTGTGATCTCGTTGTCGAATGTGGCAAACTGATTATGTGGTAAAATCTACTGCACTAAGCTCCACCTTAAAACCCTTAAGACCAACTGGTTACTAAAAAAATATAGCAAACAATATCATATGTAACAACATTAAAATTAAACAATTGAACAAAAAAGACGTAACCCACAAAATTTTCATAATTTTTTAGCACTTTATGGAACACTGCAATACTTTGAACAGAAATATCAGTAATAAAATGTCTATCTCAGAATAACATAGTAAAACAAAAACTGATCTGTATTAAAAATAGTAAAAGACAAAATAATTCATATATCAAAAGAATAATAACATATTTTATTATATAGTTTAGTACTGGTTCAAGCTATATATGCAATACGACACAAATCCGCACTCATGTGAAATGGCCTTTAAACTGTTGGGAACACTTTTAATCACCGAAACCTCACGCAAAAAATATCGTTATAAATACTGTATTTTTGGAATGAAGGCAGAAATGACAATTTTTAATGCATCCAAACAAAATGCGTATAAATCAGACTTTCTACTGAGACAAAATTCATGTGTCTGACTTGAACAAACAATCTAAAAAAATAGATGCTAGGCCTTGACAACAAGAGTAATTATATAACAAACCAACCAATATACCGCAACATATATAACAAAAAAATTACATAACACTTTTAATACACCATTCCCTGAATAGCAACATTAATCAAGCATTATAAGTTCATTAATTCAAACTATTAACGAAGAATTACACAGATTGTAAAATTCACAAAGTTTACGCAAACAACGCTGTCATTTTAGAACTGCCGTTTCACATTAAATAAAAGACTGAAGAAACGTAAACTATTCCCAAACCATTTAGCACCTTGATTCAAAACCATTTAGCCCGCGTGTCCTAGAAATCGTCATATTATTACTGTGTCGAATTAAAGTATAAAATCGACAAGTAGGTTCTCAATAACTTTTCTACAGAGATGTACAGCCAAAAATGCTTCTGAAAAGTTTTTACCAAGTTGAATGGTTAAAAAACTCCCAGCGCCATTTTAATAGGCATTGGCCAACCGTCTCATGCGTCTGGTATTGCGATCCTGATCGCGTATTTTCTTCTCCATCTCTGCATCGGTCAGCGTCTCCAGAAATGGGCCCCAGTGCTCTGCCTCGCCGGAGCTGCGCAGTGGACACTCCACTGTTGGAAGCGGAGATTCACTGAAATAAAAAAAAGACTTGGATGAATTATAGACGTACATGTGGGGGGTCTGGGAGGGGGGCAGATTCGAGAATCCGGGACAAACCCCCACCCCATCCCCGCTCAGATTTGACCCATCGGTACAAGCTCCTTTCCTTGGTGATGAAAAAAAGGTGCCCTGAAACTAAAAAATTTGCCCCGGGTGGCTGTGAAATGACCCTAGATTGAGCAAAAAAGGAGAAAAGCTAAACTTTTGCAATTCATCAGTTTACGTATATTGGATATTTTCACGTTTTGATGAGTTGAAAGTCCTCAAATGTCGGGACATTAGATTAACTACATTACCTCTAACGGCTAAAGGATAAAAGGGCAACCGGGCACACGGCTGACCGACAGAAAGTATGAATTAAACAGTTATGCCGTTCAGTTATACGTAGTCTCCTTGACCAAGAGATTAGGGCTACGTTGCTCCTGCCAACTCAGCAGTCCATCCTCATCTGGTCGGTAAATGGGTACCACAATAACGTGGGAAGGTAACAGGGGTCCGTGTAGGGCATTATGCCTTGAGGGCCTAGCCCCCCCCCACCCTCCACGGATGTAGTCACTCTTGAAGTGGCACCCCTGACGCTCCAGGGCTTTGTAACGGGGCTAAACACCGCACCTGAGAGCGGACACGCCAAAGGATAGTTATCTATCCGCGGGTTACCTTTACCTTTTTTATGCTGTTCAGTTTAACCGAACGTCTATTCACCGTATGTCCCGATGCCCGTACAGAAGTATATATGAATCGAGCCTGAATCCTATTGACCCTACTCCCAACCTGAAAGCATAAGTTTTCTGATGCCAAGCTAGCTGTCCTCGTATACTGTAGGCAACCGCTTGGATAAACTCTCCGCCCAGGCCCAGCTCCGAGCAGAGCTTCACGGCAAACTGTTCCGGAGAGTTTTCCGTCTCCGACATGTCCCATTCAAACTGATCCACCAGTGACAAATTCCCCACATGCACGTTTAGCTGAAACCAAAACATGGATTTTAAGTAAGGACAAACAAGCAGCCACTTTGCCAGATGGATTTAAGAAGTTTATTTTGGTCTGGCTAAACGGGTTACACTGCTGAGGCCAAAGTGATCAATGAATAGTTCATCAGCCAACTTCCTCAAAATACAGATCACCAAATTTACGGGCTACGCTTTGTTACGTATAAGCTGACTAGCTCCCAAACGATATGACATAATACTGTCTTAGCAAAAAATACTACTAAACAATTATAATTCATAATACAAATTCTCTATAATTTCGCGTAAAGTTTACTACTAAATGCCTTGCTGTCAAGTTCGTCAAAACGGGCCCAAACACAGTTTACTTCTAAACAATATTACTTCACCCGACCCACTTTTAAAATAGCTCGCTGGTCCGTTTGTTCACTGATGATGGTGTCAGCCGGACTGCTTTCAATCTGCTGTCGGATGCTGGCCGCAATAGCGGGGACAAAGGAGGCCGAGGGCAGATCCAGATCATCGCATAGCACCTCCGCAAACTGCTCCGGAGTGATCAGCTGCTCTGAAAAAAATACTGAAATTCTGAAGCAAAAATACAAAAACTACAGATTTTTGACGGGAAAATTAGAAATCTAACATGGACACTCTAATGTTTCGGAAAAAATCAAACGTTGGCTGTTCTCTGACAAACTGTGTTTCATTATTATTATTACATAAATAACGTAGCACTTAAATTATGAGAGTGTAGAAATAAACATTTTTTATTTTTTGTCGGTCGAACGTGTCAAGATTGTCTGAACGCTTGCATAGTACAATTTCGTCTCAGAATGTCTAGTCATCGCAACCGCTTAAGGTGGTAGTTGCATTTTCGAGGTTTTTGTCATTTCTATGTACACTTTTCTCTCAATTTTTGAAAATTTTACCTGTGGGCATTTTTACAGCATTCTAATTATATACTAAAAAATATGCTAAATTTTTGGTGCTTTTGTCTTGAAGCGATTTTCTCAGTAAATTGAATAGTTCATAAAAAAGTGAGGGAGATGCCTGGGGATTTTAAACGTATCTAAAACCTTATCAACTTTCAGCTCCAATAGCTAATCGTATGATTCAGAGCTGTGGCGCAAACTTTTTGTAAAAAAAACTCGACTTTCGGGAAGGACCTTTATTAAACGATTGTCCTAAAAAGAAGACCAATGGTTGACCTTCAATACATAGCATACTTTTCAGCAAAAAATAGTTTTACTTTATGCGAAAAACCGCTTGCGATTTGTAGCTGCAAACGCTGAGCTATGGCCTTACAGAAAAACACCTAAAAACGCAACTAGCCACATAAAAGCCTAAATCGTACAACTTTTATTTACAGTTAATGGCAGGATCGCAATGAGCAGCTCAATGAAGACCTCAACCACAGCCCCCCACCCCCTCAAAGCTCTCGTTTTAAACAGCCGGTTTCAGGGGTCGAAAAAAACCCAAAGATTTATTCTAAACGCCTTAATGGCAATTGGCAGCAACTGAGTTGAGCAAGGCTAAGTTTCAGTTATTCTCCAAAACATACGCAACCAATTTAAGCTAAAAAATGGGTCGCACTGCACCTCAGCTTCGTGGGATCGGCAATTCAACCAGTTGAACATTTTCCATAAGCTCAGTTACCTCACAAGATCCTTGACTGCAATCCGTAGAAATGAACTAGTTAGTAGTTACAAACCATTTTTATTCCAGCAAAAACAATCACGCAATTTATAGCCATCAATTTCCATGTCCAGGCGGACGGGAACCAAAGTTTCGGGTTGGTTGGCATTTTCATGCAATGACGCCGGGTCGTTGTCATCAAAACTAAAAAAATATTATATATGAAAAGCCGAATAAAGCATAATCGAATCCAGAACATGTGAACTTGGTCATAATCACAGCTGCAAAACAGTGTTTCCGGTTCTAATTACTACCACTTTATTACTCTTGAGTACCGAGGATGCACAGTATATAACTGCTCATTAGTTTCTACATCATCACACTGTTCCAAGTATCCTGAAATTCGAGGATATTTGAAGAGGGGTTAGGGACCCCACAGAAATATTGATGGTCTGGGGGAAGGTCCCAAGCATCTGAACAAAAGTGGGTAAAAATGGCAGTTGTCACTAATTTCGCTGAATTAAGGGTATGTTAGGCCATGAATTTAGGTAGCTCAGGCGGAAAGTTTAAAAAACCTGTTAATGTTACATGCATGCTAAAGTTTGCCAGCGGCCGCTTACCGAGTAACCACAACTCTAAGGCTTTCAATTTTGTTCGGAAAAGGTACAATCCTACGATTAAGGAACCTTCCACATTTTGAAAAACATCTCTGGCTACAATTCATCGCACATAAAAACTCTAATTACGATAATTAATACATGTAACGGGATCGAAATTTTGGGGGGCCTTTCCGGCCAAATTTTGGGAACCTTCCCCCCGGACTGCCATGAGATGCGGGCACTATACTACTGCAGCGGGCCGGCCCCGGGCCGACCGGGCCGGCCGGGCCGACCGGGCCGACCGGGCCGAGCAGACCGCGGGGTGGAGCTTCAGCCTCGAACCAATCAAATGAAGTTATACATACAGAATGGACGTCACAAACAAACCCCCGTAGAGCAACTGGTCTTCACGGCAACTAGCGAGCTTTGTCTTCAGTTTAATGTGAGTGTATTTAAAGTAAGTGCTGTGAGCGGGAACTAAAACCAACGGCGGGTGGACTACACTTAAGTATCTCAGGCTTACATTGGCGGGTGGACTATACTTAAGTATCTCAGGCTTAAATTTATAAATTAACTCAAGTGTGCTGCAACAATGCAGTTGAAGCTTTTTGTAAACGCCTAAGCTGAGACTTACGTTTATTGATTTATTTGGTGGGGTGCACCCCACCTACAACATATGTAACTGATACAAGTTTCAGTTTTTTAGCTTTCCGTTCGGCGTCTGCTATTCATTGATTCATTCTACTTACAGCTAGAGTGTAAGTTAAGTTCCGGGAGCTCGCGCTATCTTTAATCAAAGCAACAGCTGGGAAATAACAGTGACACTTTAAGAGGCAGCTTTGTGTTTGTAAAGCAAAAAGTTGCAGTTGTATGTAAATTATTAGTGTGCTACAGTCGTCCTTGGACTTTAGCAGTTTTATTACTAATCAGGCCAACCAGGGACCACCGGGCCGGTCCCGGGCCGATTCCCGGCAAACAGCGGGCCGGCTGGGGCTGACCGGGCCGACCTGGCCGACCGGGCCGGCGGGGCCGACCGGACCGGCGGGGCCGACCGGACCGGCGGGGCCGACCGGACCGGCGGGGCCGACCGGACCGGCGGGGCCGACCGGGCCGGCGGGGCCGACCGGGCCGGCCCCGGGCCGACTGCAACGGCCCCGGGCCGGCCCGGGGCCGGCCCGCTGCCACGCGGCCCGGGGCCGGTGGCGGGCCGCGGGCCAATGCCGGGCCCGGGCAGGGCCCGGGCCCGCCCGGGGCCGGCCCGGTGAAAATGGCTGCGGCCCCGGGCCGGCCCGGGGCCGACACTTGGCTTAGCGGCCGATCTCTAATATGTTCATACTCACACTGCTCTTGTTGATTTACCAAGCTTTGTTGAAACGAAATAGAACAAATGTTGCGCCGGAAATCGAACCCGGTCCGCTCGTGCCAACGACAAGAGTGCTAACCACTACACCACAACCCCCAGTCTAGACCTAATGAGAATTTGAACCACCCATCTGTAGATCTGTAGACTAGCGCTTGAACCACGACGAATTTAAGATTATCATAGGTTCACTAAAATTTATTTATATCACAAGTTCACTAAACTCTGTTTCATCCTTGTCCTTAAGACCATGGGACAAGGAAAAGGACAAAATCCTGCCGGCTATTTGGCACTGTTGACAGCATCGCATTATCCTTTTTTCTGCAAATGAACTGAACTTTATGTTAAGCCCCACTTTTATCGTGCCAAAATTTGGCTCATTGGTCATTTAGTTTTCTTGAAACTGCTTAAGGACAAATTGAAATGGAGAAGGATAAGGACAAGTATGAACCGGGCTTTAGTCTGGGTCCACTGCAAGTTTCGTAAAAAAATAGTCACCGTCAAAACTTTGAGAGTCGCAGCCAAATTGATGCTTTGACAAACTTCCAGACATCATTTGCATCCCCCTTATTACTAGAAAAGAAAAATGCCCTGCGGAAAAAGTCATAATAGGACGAGTACACACTTTAAGCGCTTGTTGACAAACGGCAAAAAGGAATCATTGCCATGCAAAATATCGGTCTATTTAAGAATGACTGAAGCGGAAAAACGAGCTGCTAAAAGTTTGGGAACTAGAGCTTGCTGATGAGGAAATAGGCCGCTTTGCTGCGCCCTATTATTGCGGGCACCACGGCCGCACGACTAATACAGCTCGTAAACATTAGTCTAGCATCAAGTTTTCTGTTTTCACCGTGGTCAGTTTTTAACTAGTGTCATTGATGTAATGGAGCGGATAATGAATTACTTAATTACCATACTGAAAAAACAAGAACAATTTTCGAGCCGATATCTTATTTCTCACTTGACATTGCAGAGGTATGTAATAGTTAGGCAGAGGATATTCTAAAGAATATATAACGCGGCACATTTACCCTTTTGAAAGATGCTGGCATGCTGCTATCTTGTACTCGTAAGTAACAACAAAGTGAAACGAGTTTAGTTGCGGTACCTGCTCGGCACTCGGCAGAGGTGGTAAACGAGTTGTATACTGACAGCTGGTTTGGCCAAAGTAGAATAACTCGATGATAACTCAAGAATAGCTGATCCCATTTAACCCAACTGATCCCATTTATACGACTCCAGCCAAGCCAATCATCTTGCCAACGTTTCGATCAAAACGGTAGCCAATGTTGGCAAATGAAACTGCACACACCACACCACAGCAAGTCGTCAGCCATTGCCAGTGACTTATTTGCGACAAAAGCGCCCCGACGCATGCACGCACACACCACACTAATTGTGCTGCTTAGCTGACAAAGTTGCAGCAGTATGACTGCGCATTAGTTTTGGCGCGGGGCTTAGAGATACGCATATTAATTTTGGATATAGTCGAAGAAATTTTTACTAAGCCGACGGTGCCCGCAATAATAGGGCGCAGCAAAGCGGCCTATTTCCTCATCAGCAAGCTCTAGTTCCCAAACTTTTAGCAGCTCGTTTTTCCGCTTCAGTCATTCTTAAATAGACCGATATTTTGCATGGCAATGATTCCTTTTTGCCGTTTGTCAACAAGCGCTTAAAGTGTGTACTCGTCCTATTATGACTTTTTCCGCAGGGCATTTTTCTTTTCTAGTTTATATAATTTTTCCGCTTCAGCAGTACTGGTTAACTGGTGGATAATATAAGTACACCCTTATATCACTGCATCTGCAAAATGACACGCCATGTATATGCTATGCTAAACTTTCTCAGGTGGTAGTTACGTTTTTACTGTTTTGGTGATTTCTATATAAATTTTGCGCCCACAGGAATCAAGTTACAAAAGACGCTTGAGCATGAATTTTTGACACAGTAATGTAAAGTTCAAAATTTCCAGTCAGTATTCTATAAATGACCTTTGTACTCTTGTACTCTGTACTGTACTCTTGATGCCTGCAATTAGTTCTTTTCGTAATGAAATCGCGTGTTTCTTTTAGTCTCAGGGTCCAGCATTTTTTGGTCCGACTTTGGTTCATACTAGTCCGGAAGTGTCCGTAGACCGTAGTTGTGCGTTTCCTGAAGGTTGCCCGTGTCCGAAGGCAGGATTAATTCATATTTCCACGGACACTCTGCGGACAATGCGTATGCACACAGAATAACTCTAATATGTCCTGCTCATAGTGTACGTACGAGAACGAATGCTTCAAAAAATCATTCAAAAACGTTCTACACAGACGAAAAGCGAGCTACTGAGCTGAATTTACGACAAATTCCAAAACCTTTTTTACCAACAATTTTATGTGTACGCATATACACGTGACTATTAAGCTTATATTCTGATTGGTTCATTCCTTACGGACACGGACAAAAGTTGAACTGGATTCAACTCGACTTTCGGACAATCTGACAGCCCTTACGGACACTCCCGGACGTTCTTACGGACATCCGGACAACTGTGAATGAAACTACTCTTACGGGCACGGACTCAACGGACAGCCCGTACAAACAACTAAGAACCGGGCTTTAGGCTTTCCAGAAAAGCACCTACAAAACGCAATCATTCTCTTAAACTCGAAAGTTTGGCACACTTTCAGCTTGACTTAAAATGCAAAGACAAAAACAAAAACCAAACTTTACTGCTGTACACACAGAATGTATATACATTAACAATATATATTTTACATAAGCTAATGTAAGTTTGATTTACATCACTTTATCACACACAGGCACATTTTCAGATTAATTTGTAGTCCAAGCAAGTCTAAATATAACTCACTTAATTTACTTCAATTCACAACAGAAGCAAAACACAAAACAAAAAGTTAAGAACAAAACAGCATAACTGGAGAAATTCTTGTACGTATCTGTTCAAAGGTATTACAGTAGTATTAGTATTAGCAGGGGCGTACCCAAAGTTTTTACGACTGATATTGTACACAGAGTTCCTCTTTCGTTTTTATGGTCCGGCCGGAAAAAATTTCCAATACGTCTTCAATTGACCAAATTTGGCCTAAAAATAAAAAAATTTTCCAAATTTTTCTCTCCCAGAACCCGTTCCTAAACTGTTAACTGTAACTGTAATACTGGACTAAACGAATTTAACATACATGCTTAACATTGGTATGCGTAGCTAAGTCCGTTTAGTTTGACTAAAAGCAGCACGCTAGGATTTACGTCCGTTCAATCCGGAGGTTTTCGAACGCCATTTTTAGCATAATTTTTAAACCGTTTAGTCCGATTAAACTTGAACCTGTATGGGAGGGGGGCTACCCAAATCTAAAATTTAGGTTCTCTAATTGAATTTATTTTCACATACGTTACTCTCCAAAGGCACCTCTACCTCAGATAAGAACAGTTAAGCTGGAAGGTCTACTTTTGGTTCAGTGCGTTTGTCAGTGTATTTACATAGGCAAAAGTGCGTACAAAAGTCTAAAAGTTGTCCTTACTTCGACAGTTCTAACCCAAACCACATGAAGCCAATCAGGCTGAAATTGGGCATAGTAGTAGCCCACATGTAAGCGCAAAATCGTGTGATCCGTATTTTTGATATGTATTTTCAATTTTAAAAGCGAGGGCGAAAGGTAAAAAAATGGCCGTTTTTTGGCACGCCAAATTTGAATGATTTTACATTTGGCGTCACAGCTCAGGCCATGCGCAAAAATTTTTAAAAATTGATTGTAGAGGTTGAAATGTGACGTTAGGCTGTCGAATTATGTAAAAATCAGCTTCGTCAGTATTAACAAAAATTTCGAATAAACCATTGCAACCACAAAAAACGTTTTTTTGCGCCTATGATTTACACGTAAAATTAAAATTTTGAGAGCCCCTAGTAAAAAATTGGCAAAAGCATTGGTTCGAGTTTGTTAAATCTTCGATGTGCCTTCTTTGGGGCTACCTTGTGTGCAATTTTGAAGCGAATCGGAGAACCTAAAATTTTCAATTTTCCAGGTAGCCCCCTGCTTAAAGCCTGGTTCATACTCGTCCCTAAGCGCTGTCCCTGTCCTTAAGCGTTGTCCTTGTCCCTGTCCCTAGGTGTCCTTGTCCCTGTGTCCTCATGCTTTGTCCCTGTCCTTAAGAAATGTCCCTAAGGTCTATAGGGAATGTCCTTGTCCCTGTCCTTAGAGGTGATCGATTCATACTCCTTGAGGACAAAGGAATAGTCTTTCTCACATGAACTAATGCTCAAACGTCATTGGATAAAATGCGTTTTGTTTAAAGTACCTTGAAAAAGTTATCAAACCTATTTGTAGGCTGAAAAAAAGGAAAGACAAAATTTCGAATATGGGATTCGAACTGTGATACATAGTTTGAGGAGCAAAAATCTTAACCATTTGACTACCAGGTCATGTAAGATTAAGCTCTAAAACATCTTTATAAACTTTTAGTATATTTCAGGTTGGTATAAAAATTGAAAACCAAGTATTTTTCACGCAAAAATGTGTTAAATAACCCAAAAATAACGATGGAATAAATACCGCAACACAAGCCCACGACATTCTTTCACTAGTAGTCGAGTTCGTCCGTGATTGGCTGTTCTTCGTGTCATATGTAGTAACTGCCGCATTTTGATTGGCCGAGTTGCTTAGGGACAGGGAAAAAGTAGAACATTGCTCAACATTGCTTAGGGACATAGGGACAGTCCTTATGGCTGCTTAAGGACATTCCCTAAGCTGCTTAGGGACAAGTATGAATCAATCGCAGCTTAGGGACAGGGAAAAGGAAAAGGACACTTCGGAAGTATGAATTAATCTTTTATAAGGACAGGGACAAACCTTAAGGACAGGGACAGTCCTTAAGGACGAGTATGAACCGGGCTTAAGCAGCCAAATCAGCGCACAGCCATACCATCGCACACAATGCTGTCCAAATAGCTGACGCCAGTGAAAGGTCTAAACGGCTGGCGGTTCATCAATTCTTTGATAAGCGCACAGTTCATAGGTCGCGTCGTCGTAACGATAATTGGCGGATTCGCAGAAATTGTAAGAAAAGCACAAATCCGCACAACTCTTCTCATCGGGCACATTCCGGACAATGCCCAGCAATCCCGTAGAACATGGAATTCCGAAATGTGCTATCATTCAGGGTTCCCAGACACTGGTCATTGGCGAATTGAAGCGAAGCCAGGTCGAGTTTGGAGGTAAAGTCCGTTTTTTGAGGTCCCGGAATTCCGGACGCGGGACGTCAGCCTGGATGGGACCAATGGGACAGAATAGGATCTCGGCAGTTTTGTTTTGGCTGTCTGAAAATCAAGATTTAGTTAATAAATCAAATAATCGAGAATTTAATCCGAAAAATATGCGGGAGCTGGAGCCAAAACTATATATAATAAAATAAATAAACTAAATATATATATATATTATAAAAATACCCCCCCCCCCACCCCCCCCCTTTTTGGCCCCCCCCCCCCCCCCCCCCCCTGGGGGGGGTTCCCCCTGCCCCCCCCCCTCCGTTGGCCCGTCCTTTCCTTCCCCCTTTTTTTTTTTATATATATATATATTTTATATATATATATATATATATATATATATATATATATATATATATATATATATATATATATATATATATATATATATATATATATATATATATATATATATATATAAAGTATTAAAAAAATCATCCGCAAAGATCGTATGAATTAATCTCAGCAGCTAATAAAAACTAGTCCTTGACAATGTGTTCGATCTTCACGAGAAGTAGGAACCGGCTTTAGCGGATAAAGCCTAGTTATATACTTGTCCGTGATGATGTGCGTCTGTCCGTAAGGGTTTGCTCCTACGTAAAAATTTAATTGGCTGTTGCAGAAAAACGGACAAATTCAAACAGCCATTTTTAGCTAGACTAGCATATCTTAAATACTTCTGTTGCGATATTAAGTATCGCAAAATTTAATTGGTTGCTAAGCTGAATAAGGCTCTCTGTGTAAAACATGTTGACTAATGTCAAATTTTTGACTAAAACGCTTAAAATGCTTGCAAACATTTTCGGACACAACATATTTCAGCGTCACACCATAGTCTAAATCAATTATATCTCCTCCATATCTACCATTAATTCTTGATGACTAACTTTCCACAAGTATATACATACTCCAACCCCAAGCTCACCTATGAAAGGAGTGCACCGAATCCGAAAGATATAGTTCTAGTCCGCATCAGGCGTGAACAAAAACAGCTGCAGCGGTGTGATGTTTGTGGCGAAAAGGTTGCAGGTGGTCCTGGAGATCCGGAAAGCTGCAGCTCGGCATCTGAGCCAGCCCAAACACAGCTACATCCAGGATCGGTCGCTAGAGGCCGCCGTGCTCCATAGAACGTCGGTGGAGAGGAACCTTTGGCCACTGGCCTGGTTGTAGTCGCACACTCGGTCGAGCACATCCGTGGCGGTGTCTGCAATGGAATTAGGGAGATTAAGTGGATTAGAGGCTAGAGGGGCTGCAGCTGGACCTCGAATATGAGAATGACGCGATGTATATATATAGATGAATACACCAAGAAAGAGTATTGTATATACAGGACTAAATTTTCCAGGCCCATTTGGACGTACTGTAATTTTGTATGACGTTATTTTTTGCAACGAGACGCAAAATCTCGAACTGGACACCGTCTCGGATCTGAAAAAACGTTCCCGGAAAAAAATTCCCGGTGTCCTACATTCTTCTAACGTTTTGACATATTATGATAACCTATAAGAAAGTTGCTTTCACAATAATTTGAATGAGTCTGGGGAGCGGAGCCTCGGGAAAATTGTCGATTTTTAGATAGAATTTGGTTAATTGGGGACGTATATACAGGAAATTTTTTCCAACCGCGTAGCAATAAACAACGCGGGGATCTTATAGGTTCTCCTTGACTGTGTCAAAAATTTTTTTTAGGTTCACCTCGACTGTGTCAAAAAAATTTTTATTTTAAAATTTTTAAAATATTTTAAATTTTAAATTTTTTCGCAATCGCTAAATTTTTTTCGCAATTGCGAACGTATTTGCGCAAAAAACCCAGCATCAGACAGTATATTACACAACTAAATGCAGTATAATGTACTCGTGTAGACATGTAAATGCACCCTAATGTACTTGTATATACATGCATAGGCTGAACAATAAATAGTACGCCACAGAGTCGCAGGGGCCTGGGGGCCGCAGCCCCCAGAAAAAAATTAGGGAAAATTTTTGATTTTTAGACCGGTCGTGGTCAATTGGAGACCTATCAGAAAATTTTATGGGCGAACAAGACAAAATTCAAAGCAAAACCCTGTGTCAAAAATTTTGTGGTTCCAATTCCGGTACTTTTGAAATACCGGAACCGGAATCGGAGCCAAAAAGTACCGGAACCGGAACCGGAACTCCGGTCGATCCCTGATATGTACATGTAATAGTGCAAAGTTCGTTTAAAGTAGCAGTGTGAATAACTTCAAGATGTACACTATGTACACATGTCACTAAAAATAATTAACAGGTACATAGGTTTTATGGAACGGTGGGTCAAAGAGGGTAGTGGGTAGGCTTTTACAGCGCGGGTTGGATTGCGGGTTGCCCACGAGTGCTGAGCCGCGGGCTGGGTTGGGTTGGGTCGCGGATCGAAAATTTTGATCCGCGTCCACCGCTGTGTGGGCCACATGAGAACTTGAACACACAATAAACAAGATAAGTGATGAACAACAACTGTTACTGTAACAAAGTTATCATGTCATATATATAGTAGTGGGGGTCTGGGGGCGGAGCCCCCAGTGAAAATTTTTAGAAAATTTACACGAAATTGAAAATTTGGGACGTGCAAAAACTTTTGCAAAATCCCGAAAATTTCGGGATTTGAGTTCGGGATCGGGATCGGGATTTGCGTTCGGGATCGGGATCGGGATTTGCGTTCGGGATCGGGATCGGGACCGGATCGGGATTTTACCCTCGGGATTCGGGATTCGGGATCGGGATTCGGGATCCCGTTCGATCACTAATATATATATATATATAAATATATATATATAAATAAATAAATAAATAAATAAATAATAAATATATATATATATATATAAAACCATCCAAAAACAAAGATTATAGCCATTTTTTTTGCTTCGAACTTTGGCCTACGTTCACTTCCAAAAACACTGAAAATGCAATTTTTAAGAGGTCATAGCTCAGAAAAACCAAATTTGTGGATAGGGGTTTTATTACAAAAAATGCTTCCCTCAAGGTGCTCTACTCCAAAAATTAGGTCCACTATTCCCCCCCCAACTGCACTTGATCCCTTGATTCCGCATTTTGGACCTTTGGAGCAGTGTGCATTCACATTTCTTTTGACAAAAATTGTTTAGAAACGTACTTTAAATAAAAACTGCTCCCGAAATTGCCTTGGGGCCGGCTAAGTTTGAAAAATAGCAGAGTTTGTTCAGGAAATTACGAAAAAATGGAAGGAAACAATGATTTTGCTAAAAAATATATGACAAAAAATTGTCCACATTTGAGCTCGAATCTGATTGGCTGAAGCTCAGATGCAGAATCAGCCGAACTTTTTGTAAGTTTACAAGCTTCATATTAGTGCCTACTAATGAGTTGGCTCATAAAATTTCAACCAATGACGTAAAAATTATTGCTCTTTTTATCGCATTACTACAAATGTTAATATATGGTGCCGATTTTTATTGACAACAAGTTTAGCCCAATTACTCATGCGCAACCGGTCAACATTATTGCGCATAAGTAAGACCAAAAATAAATTCTACTTACCGAATAACCTATAAAACCACCAAAAGTTTAGGAAATTACTCCAGCTACACATCATAATATACAATTTTTAACGTAATACAGCTCAAAAAATCGATAATTGATTGATAACTCTTCGATAACTATTAGGATTTGTTGAAAAAGCTTATTTGCAGTATGGCGGATTAAGACGGTTCGAATGATATATTGGGCGTTTCTGGAGATGCTCCCAATGTTCTGGAAAATGTGACGAGAAAAAAAAAAAGATCATCATGACCAAAAATTCAATGTGTATTTTGAAAATATCTCCGCCCCCTCTGAATTGAATTACATCAAACTTCGCACAAAAGTATAACTTTAAAAGGACTATGTGTGTGTTTAATTTCGTCTTTTTTGATTCACGCGTTCAACAGTTCTGCTCAAGAAAGCTTTCTTAAAAGTCGCACTGAGTGTGTTTGCGTCCTATTATAGGTTTGGCGCTATCGCGCCAAACCTGATTAATGCCTTAGCATCATGACAATTTCACAGGAAAGCTCAGACAGCAAGCAGGTTGTCTAAAATTTAATCTATTCATGAGATAGAGTGGCCGTAATAACTAGGTTATGCCTGGTTAGGTTTAGGTGAGATATCTCTGGCTGGGAAACTTTGTCCCTCCATATAATGTTGCCTTCTGCATAATATATGAAAAACCTATCTGTCTAGTGCAAAAACCTCGTGTTTTGTCTGAATCGTTGACAACAAGGCACTTATATAATTGAGTGTCGATTCATGGTTACTATTATAATCGTCTGTTGAGTTCAGCCGGCAAAATTACGAAATAATCATAGTAACACGTTACTGAGTGGCGTGTTACTTTTAGATTTATCTATCTGAACAGACATAAATCGACCCTTATCCCAATCGGCCAGGTATAAGGAATAATATAATGACATTTCTAACCGATTTTTAAATAACTCTCTAGTCTTCTGCATAACATAACCTTAGGTAATCAGCTGTAATTACATTCACTTTAATTCTAGCATTGAACAAGACAGTAAGAGACCCCTTACAAAATGCCCTCTAGTCATACGGCTAAAAATGATTTTACCGTAATCAAGTTTGTTTCGTCTGAGTTGCTAATTACTAGCGCAGCAGGTCATGTCTGAAAATCCGCGGGAAAACATCTCCAACAGAACTTAGATTACCGTCAATTTGGGCCCAATTAAAACTGAAGATTTTGCCAGTTTTTGCCTAAAAACAACTGTCTGAAACAAAATCAGCCGCAGAGAATAAATCTAGAGAGTTCCCTTGGCTCAGCTTTCTGTAACATTTATTTTCCTTTGAGAAATCGGATACTGTAGTTGGCTTCTTCTGGGTTCCTAGTTTTTCAATTGCAAAAGGCAGATAATTTTGCAGTAAGTCAGTGCTAACGTCATTGTTTTTGTATTCGACTTTACGAAACAAGTTTTAGTTAAAGCATAAAAGCTCGGTCGCATCTGGATGAATCTCATTTTCAATCTAAAAGCTCACCTGGTCGATCAGCCATGAAAATTACGATCTGATCAACACTCATGCTACTCTAAAGACTGACAAAAAAGGTTGCGCCACTTCCTTATTTTAGTGGCATGACTTGTGCGACTACTTGCCGTACTCTTGATATGTACCGTATTACCTCGAATAAAGCCCCCGCCTTGAATAAAGCCCCCGTTTAGACCTTCACGAAACAATAAAGCCCCCGGGGCTTTATTCGAGGAATTACGGTAGTCAAAATCTATTATTTTCGTAACGAAGTCACATGTTTCCATTTCTCAAGCGGTGCAACTATTTTCTGCCAAACTTTAATAACTCTAAAGCCTGACCAGAAAATGTTGAACACTGAGATTAAACAAAACATGTGATTTTATTAGAAGAAAAAGCTCATGTCGGCAAAATGAATAGACTCTAATAGCTGGTCCTTTCTGTGTAGCTCTAGTTTTTTCCATGTGCATTTCCAAGAAACCTGCAATTCCAAATAATTTGTTGTGAGTCTATGGTAAAGTCCAATTCGTATGCCAAAATTAGCCAAAACGATGGTGTCAATTCTTAGTATCTGATGACGATTAAAAGTGGTCCTTGTCCCTGTTTTTATGTCCGGAAAACAAGCAAGCATAAACAAGTTTATACAATAGTTATTATGCATAATAAGCAGTAGCTCTAAGAGTTATGTATTCCGTAATTTATCACCTAAACGTTTTTTCTTTCCGTCAGACATATTTTTGCTAAAAGCAATCAATTTAAGGTGGTAGTTACGTTTTCGCAGCTTTTTTCATTGTTATATTCTGTAGCAATTACTAAATCTTAGAAGCGGTCTTTTGCATATTATAAACCAACATATTTTTTACAAAACTGCTGTGTTTCAAATGTCGATAACACTCATTGGTGATAACTATTTTGGTGAAGCTTATCAGCTCAATTTTAGGCATTTTTCCATGTTTTTCGTTATTTCCTCACAGTGGTGAAAAATGTCCGCATACGGTAAAGTAATTAATTTATACAGATGTCACATTTGTGTTATAAAAGTGTTTATGCTGAACTAAGCGTAGTGAGTCAGCATAATTTTACTGTGACCCAAAGTTTGCCTCAAATTTTACTAAAAAATCAAGAGAAGGCAGTTTTTATGACTTTGGTGAGCTCTAACTAAAAAATATTCAACCCTTTTACTCGATTCAAAAAAGGTATCGGGGAAATTTATTAGGCTACTGTCAAATTTGCTTTCTTTGCGTTCCCATGAATCCGTCAGGATATTCGTTACTTCAACTAAAATCACTCATTGTGCTCAGAAATGACGGATTTTTTAAAATTTTAAACTTAGTTAAGTAAATCTTCATTGGGGTTATTTAATATTACATTAAGCACAGTTTCTCCTTAACCGCTGAAAAAATGGCGGACAAAGGCGTAAAAAATGTCATTCCTTGAGTTTGAAGAAAAATTGCAATTTTTGAAGGGGTTTATTAAAACTGCCAAGGCTTTGGGCTGCTGTAACATACGCCTACCAAATTTTCCCGATAGAATAGATACATAAGGGACTATATACTTGTAAATTATGGTGTGAAATGGTTATTTCTAGTTTGCGATATTTGCATGAGAATTCAGAATTGGTGTTAAAAAACTTCAAAGCTACCAATCGCCTAGAACGACTTACTAAAATATGTCACATTTTAGCTGAAACTATTCTTAAAATAAAACGGGTTAAACCTTTTTTGAATGGCGTTTCTGAGTAGCGTATGAGCCACAAAAATTTACATACAATTTTCCAAGTTTTCAAAAAACACCCGAAGAATTTATTTTGTTTTTTGAGCCATAAAATAGCCGAAAAATTAAGAATCAATTTCAACTAAGCTCAAATAATCTTGTCTACATTTCCAAGGTCTGTGTTAACGTTTGATTATGTTCCGTCAAGTTTTTTTTGAATTATTGCACGAACTTCGAAAACGTAACTACCTACCACCTTAAGTAAATATATTTTGTTTCTTCGCGTACAGTATGTTTAATTTCATATATTTAGAAAACATTAGGCATCTAAATCTTATACTTGATAAAACTGTGTCGGATAGGTCTGAATTATGCCAACTGTATTGTAATGACTTACGATCGCCTTTGTTGTAAGGTTTAAAGCTCGGTTCATACTCGTCCTTGCCTTTATCCCTATGTCCTTAAGGACAAGTATTAACCGGCCTTAAGACAGCCGCTGACTTTTTCTATCAAGGTTCATACATATGTCGTCCGATTTTTGCTCATAAGGTGGTGGTGCACAGATTCACCTCTTGGCTTGTTTTGAAGTCATACCAGGCTACGGGCTTACCAATAGCCAATCAACGATAATTTGTAACGCCACCTAGAGCACAAACAGGCAATAAAAAACACCCACGGTTTCTGTTTACGTTCATCATTTTGCACTATCTGAGTGCTAATTAATTAAGTCTTTAAAAATGTCAAAAACCCACCGTGGGACAGTTGCTCAAGTAGTCAGATGACGAATGAGAAATATTTCCAGTGATAAGAACCTGCAAAAATTTATTAAACCGTGGTTTTCAAAAATGTTCAGATGTTTTTTGGCCATGCCTACTTCGCGGCTTACGTAGCCAAAATGAGTTCGTAAATTGCATTATACTTTTTTGTGTTTTTGCTTTAATTTTGACGATGTATATAGCTTGTCTTATTTAAATTAAAATTAACCTTGCGCTACTGCGCTAGTCTGTCAACACATAACTGGGTGGTTTGAACGCTAATTTGTGATGCCATTATTTTTTACAATTTTTCTTTTTTAAATTCCTACATATTATATGGTACCTACTCCAATCATAAATCACATCAGTTTATTCAAAAACTTCATCATTTTTTATCTACATACATACTTTCGCATACTGACAATGTTCTATTGTTTCACTAGATCCGTCTCATTTCTGTTCAAATCAAGAGTTCTGCTTACATATATGTATTTCTATTCAAGCTACACACCATTGTTGTGTATTAAAGATCAATAAGATATGTAAAGGTTCTATTCAAACATACAGTAAGAACATGCTTTTTATTATTTCCTATTTTAGCTACAGCATAATATGTCTTGTAGGGGATTATATACTAGCAGTTTTTCTCAATAAATAACACACCTGGTCCTGACTGTCAAACTTTTCTCCTTTATATAGCCTCAAGTTCAAGTCAACCCTTAATTACAGTTTTTGTTGCCTACTAGGAGGCTGTTTTTGACAACACCAATTAACGATTGAGTGTTCATAAGTGATATACTTTCCTGTAATAGTTATTGGAACGTATGTGTTGACAACAGAGTGTCAAAGAAAAACTTTAGTAGATCTATTTTGAATCAAGTTTGACAAACCCAGTGGTTCCTTGCCGTCAAATAAACATATCTGAACTTGAAAATCAATTTGGCGTTTCAAAATAAGATGTTTTCTTTTAACAAAAATTAAGGTCTTCAAGCTTTTGATTCTAAACTGCCATAATACCATTTAAGGAAAAAACGGCTTGTCTTGCAGGACATCTGTTTATGACTTCCGATTATAACAGAAATAGCAATTCTAGGTTAGTTGATGTTTTAGGCAAACTGAACACAACCAGGAAATCAAGCCTAAAATAGCTCCGCCAGGCATTAGGGTGGATTCATACTTTTGTACTGACATTGCGACATACGGGCAAATGGATGATCAGACGTCCGGACAAACTGAACGGCAGAACGGCTGTTCAATTCATACTTTTAGTACATAACTGGTCAACTAACTTGTTTGGACTAAACCTCGAGGGCATACATACATAAAAATTAGACTAAACAATTCTGTCAATTCTTCGTAATAGCTGACAGAAATTTGTCCTTATCCCTGTCCCTGTGTTCTTAAGGGCAAGTATGAACCGGGCTTTAGGTTATGTACATACGTAGGGTCTAACAATGACAATTCAACAATCAGCATGTGTCTAGTATGTAGCTCAAATGGTACATATTGCAGATCCAAAGACGGGCGGTTCGAATCACCCCTGGGTCATTCCGATGCTGATGCTGTCTAGTATAAATTCCTTTTTTACTGACGCAGTAAACTATCAACAAACAAGCTAAGTTTTCGGCAAAAGTATTCAGTAAGTATCAAGCATACACTTTTAAGTACATTGGCCGGAGGCCATCGTAAACCTGTTGGGCCAGCGAAAGGTTTATTTCTTAATTTGCATGTTTTCCATGAAAAGCCTATCCTGTTACAGCCATTGAAACTGCAAAATCTCAGCTTAAAGCTTTCGGCAGTCGGAATTTGAAAGGTAGATTAATTACTTAATTAATAATCTTAAATAAAGATAAATTACTGAACTTCATCTTTGCTCATGCATATTGCAAATTTATCTTGCAAGCTATGTTGCAAATAAGTTATGACAGTTTGAAACAACACAATACCATCGTCGATTGAAGCATCAGAACTGACTGGCCGAGTTGTTAGTCTGTTAGGTTCGCAACCTAGAGGGGATGTCGTCGATTCCTAGTCGAGCGCTGTTTGTCAGACTTTACCATACATTTTCAAACTACATTCTCAGAAACCACTAAAGCAGCAACACACTGATTTTACAAGGCATTTTAATAGTGACAGATGCATAGCTAAAATAAAAGACGTGCAAAACACACTCCGCACATTGACACTTTAACGCTAGCACTGTGTTAAGATACCAGAATCAAAATTAAATACCTGTTGGGCTGTGGCCCAACAGGAAAAACTGCTGGTCGCTAAGAGATCTTTGTGACTCTGAACTGAACGCCCGACTTAAAAATCCATTTAAATAATCAAATTCATCAAGAGTCCAAAAAGCAACAGCGCCACAAAAAGTGAAGAGGATAAAGTTGCCACTAAAAGCGGCTCATCTTTAATGCAATTCAAACTTTGGCGCTACTTAATCAAAAGTTTGTTGGGACTCATAAAAATCTCGTTTTTGCAGACGCTAACTGACATGATAACTGAGCGGCTAAGTTTTTGGCCATCTATGAGCACAATTATCAGTACTCAGATACCCCATGGGACTTGGGAGTCAGTTAGGCAAACTATACTCTCCCTTATTTCTGCCTAATTGAGCCGCCCTTTTTACGATGCCCTTTTTGGCGCATTTTTTCCACCCAATTCAGTTCGGGCCCTTCATTTGATGCTACAGACCAAATCAGACTCTTTTTTAAAACTCTTAGACTCAACTTTAAAAAACACTGTGTCCTATTTTTTGGTAATTTTCAATACTTTTATCTTCATTTTTTGGCGGATAGCTTCTGAAATCGCCATCTAAATTTGAGTTCCACCTAGATTTTGTTTAGTGTTAATTTATTTTTTCAAATTATGTACAAATACACTTTATCGAAACATGCAGATTTTTGACCAAGTTGAATTTCCAACTTCTAACATAAAGTCTCGATGTTTTACTGACGTTTGCTAACTATATTTTGTAATATGTACCTACATAGGTATAGCTTACATACTGTACATACATACTACAAACCTAATACCAAGAGTACATAATAGGAAGAGTGTGACACTGGCCACGTTTGTGGCCTAGCAGCGCGGACATGCTGCGACCATTATCTCCCCAAAAAGGCCACAACTGTGGGGGGGGTCCCCCCCTCAACCGTGGGGGGGACCCCCCCACAAACGAAGGTATACCCTCAACTGAGGGGGGGGATCCCCCCCCACAAACCAGACCATAGGTCTCAAACGTGGGGGGGACCCCCCCCACATTTGAGGGTATACCCTCATTTGTGGGGGGGGTCCCCCCCCCACGTTTGAGACCTATAGTCTGGTTTGTGAGGGGGGTCCCCCCCCTCAGTTGAGGGTATACCTTCGTTTGTGGGGGGGTCCCCCCCCCACGGTTGAGGGGGGGACCCCCCCCACAGTTGTGGCCTTTTTGGGGAGATAATGGTCGCAGCATGTCCGCGGCGGCCAAGCTGGGGTGCTGAAGAGTGTCATACTCTTGCTAATACCTATATACGCATGTTCCATAATTTTATTCTCAGAATACAATACACACAATTGCTAGTTTTTCTGATACCTATACAAATAAATACAAGGATACGTCAGAACATTCATGTTTCAGTCAGCGAAAAGCACGCATAGTATTCAGTCGAATGACAGGAGTGTATCTTCGATTCTGACTATTTTGTATTTTGAGCAGGGATGGACGCGGGTAGTGGGTACCCGGGGTTAGGATTGGGTATGGGTCAGAAAAGTTGAGGCGTAGGTTTACCCACTTGAGGCTTCTCTGCTTAGTGCGCAGTGATTTTTTTGACCCGCAAAACTGAAAATTACAACACAAATCCAAATTTACAGAAATATTGGTGTAAATCAGTGATATTCGGTTTTTAAAGTATCAATGTGAAAAACGTACACTGTACAGTTACTTGTAGAAATTAGACTTTGGCATCAGCTAAAGAAATCAACGTATCATAAGATCTCGGGTCAAAAGTCACTGCTCGACTTGTACGGCGCGGGTTGGGTCGTTAGTTACCCACGAGCGTCAGGCAGCGGGTTGAGTTGGGTAGTGGGTTGACACGTTGACCCTTGTCCACTCCTGCTTGCGAGTTAGTTATCAGAGGTACGCACTATCACCCCAGGAAGCTACATAATAACGGTTCTAAGTACATCAATACCGAAATCTTAAAATCAATTTTCTAGCTTATTCCTGCTTGTTCTAAATATTAAATACTCAATAGTCAATATATCATAATTTTGGTCAACTTCTGATTAGACTACAAAAGCGTCTTCCCCCACGGATTGGACATAAGTCATGACTTGTTTGATATAAGTTTGACCAAACAGTTTTGTCAGAATTTCGTAAAGACAAAACAACATAAAGAAACATCCTATATACCTACTAGATATAGACAAGCCCTAAGACGACCAATTTATGCAGTATCACTCCCAAATTCGGTGTTTTTCTGTTTGCAAGCAAAAACAATGAACAGGAATCTAAAAAATGATGAATGACTAGAAAATTAAATCTTGATTCTCGATGGAAATTCATTATCATTAGTATCCACTTTTTATCCGCTAAAAAATTGTCGTCGTCAAAAATGCCATAAAAAATAGACTAGTCTATGCCGTTTTTTTCGTAGCAATGTCGTCAATGCAAAAATATCTGGCTTCACTGCCGACAAACTTGACCAAGAATAAATTAAATTACTTGAAACTATGGCTTTGTATTTAATTATATATATTAGTAGGTATATCAGAGTCCAGCTTTACAGGTGAATAAACTTTACAGCTAAAAGTTTGCAGTTCACGTTAGACTAGTTTTTTGCTAGCTAGATGTTAGCTAAAACTTCTGCCATACAAAACGTTGTAGTGAAACTTTGTAAGACCCCAGCTTGTTAAATTTACGAGAGCTAATTTCTGTTAATTAAGTCAGCAGGGTTCCAGAACTCCTGTGTTTTTGGTGTTTTGATTACATATCTATCAATCTCTATCTACTTAGCTTAAGGCTTCGCATACAGGTATTTTTTGCCTATCGAAACTCAGCGCAGAATTGTTCAGTCGTTTTTTGTAAAATGTGATTTTTGCTGGTGTTAGGTTTTTCTGATTAATAATCAATTAGCTGATAATGACAATTGGCAGTTACGTATAGTATCCTGAGGTAGACTTATCTTAAAGTTACACTAGGTATATTATTACATGTACCGGCCAAAATTACTTGCTACAGACTCAGGAATCAAAGTAGAATCAGAGTCGCTTGAGTATACCTAGTCAAAGTATATGTATATGTAATACTCATGTATATATATACCATATACTTTGAGTCCTGAATCAAGTGACTCCGACTCCGCTGTGACCCCGGAGTCTGTAGCAAGTAATTTTGGCCGGTACTGTACTAGCTGGTCTGGTACTACGGTACATATGTAGCTAATCTAACGTAAACCTATTTCAGCGCTTGAGCGCCAGAGGTGTCACTTCGTCACTTTAGAAGTAATCACATTCGTGATATAGTCAAGTTCAAATACCATGACAATTTGTCACTATGCTGAAAACAAGAAAACAATCTTGCCCCTACGGTAGACACGAATATACGATAACATGACATATTGTCGACATATAAGGAAAACTAAAAACAGGTTGACCCTCAATAATTCTGATTTCTTATTTTAAAATAGCACAGTCGTGTTCTAGTCTCATTAATAATTTATGCGGACAAGGATGTCTTACTTGCTCTCTGTAATATTTCCAGGAATTTACATACAAAAGATGTTTAACTTTAGTCAGTTTAAAACGTTCTTTTCGAATGAAAAGTCTATATTAATGTTCTTTTCGAATGAAATAAAAAGTCACAATTAAAAATCATTATGCTTTCTATACAATCACGTGTTTGACTTGGGTTGGGTTTAAGTTAGACAATCGCTAAACCGTCCAACTTTTTTTCACATCGCTAAACCGTCCAACTTTTTTTCACAAAGATCCTTCCTAGCTTTAACTTAGTCAACTACATACGATTCTAATCCGATATACAGTACGTTGCAGTTAGGTAGGTATTAGGTAAAATACAGCATCTCCTATAAATCATCAGCAAAATAAATCCAACAATTAGATTAATTTTCCATTGAGGTATGTACATGCATAGGTACTTAGGTAGGCATACATCTTACGTCTTACATATTACGTCACTCATAATTCATCTAATCCTTATAATCCACATACACTTGTGCTTATCCTTGTCCTAACCATTTTGTCTCTTCCAAGTAACTTACCAACAAATTGTAGCAGTTTTTTTGCATGAACAAAGTTGGGGTCAAGTTAAGCAAAATGACGGTCAAGTTTGTCCTTATCCCTGTCCCTAATCCTTAAGGATAAGTAAAAACTAAGCTTAATTCTGCAAAGCCACCTAATTCGCATAATCCTTCTAAGTAACCCACCTAATCCTTATCATTCTGTTACTGCCCTTAAACAAAGCTCCGTTCATACTTGTCGTTTTGTCGCATTTGCAAGAATACTACCCGGCTAATATATTCAACCATTTTTTTTGGAAAAACTTAAGAACAAAACGACAGGGACAAGGACAATCATTAATACGATTAATCGGTCTTAATCCATCTAATCCTTCTAATCCCTGTTCTAGTACAACTGCAAATGGCCGACAACCACGTTGTCGTTAATTCCCCCGGCACCCTGAGTCCGGACCCCCAGGCAGTGACCAATGAATCGGCCCTTGTGTTCCGGGACGCGTCCCTGAAAAAGAGAATCTACAGCATCGCAGTGCCCAGCCTGCTGGTGCTCTGTCTGATCACCATGGCAACCAATATATACGTATTCGCGGCCACTCGATGGATCCGCGGCCAGCTATCGACCACCCTCCGAATGGCAGTCAGTCTGGCCTTGGCCGATACCTGGACCTCAGTCGTCGTGGCAGCTAGCCTGCTGGTCAACAGCTATATCCCGTTCCACAATGAGAATTTTTTCGAGGAGCAATACTTGCAGGTTATTAAGGGGATGGGCTGAAATGTAGTAGAGCAAGAGTACATCATAGGAAGACTAGGTACGTAATGTCACAAGTATATAGGTTATGTCACACTAGCTGAACCGAAGTAACAACTTCCTTGAGATACAGACACCAGAGTTTTCCAGCTGGCAGTGGGATGAGCCAAGGGTCTTCCTCGAGATCACGTCAAAACGCTATTATCAAGAGCACATAATAAAAAGGGTATGACACTTTTCCTATCATGCCTATGGGCGTGCGTCCAATGCGAAGCGCGAACTAGCCCGTTTATGTGCGGTTTTGAGGGGGGTACCCCCCCTCAACTGAAGACCTCGTACTCAACTGAGGGAAGCGGGTACCCTCTCCACAGTTCGATACCCCACTCAACTGAGGGGGGTTACCCCCCCCCCTCAGTTCAGTACACCGTCTTCAGTTGAAGAGGGTATCCCCCTCAGTTCAGCACATCGACGAAAGTCCTTCTCAGTGTCTTGAAATGAGGGGGGTACCCCCCCTCAACTGAAGACGGGATACC
This sequence comes from Trissonchulus sp. WLG1_4, assembly GCA_030248245.1. Taxonomy (NCBI): domain Eukaryota; kingdom Metazoa; phylum Nematoda; class Enoplea; order Enoplida; family Ironidae; genus Trissonchulus; species Trissonchulus sp. WLG1_4. The sequence goes on from JASANF010009757.1 coordinate 57,776, forward strand.
TACTGAACTGAGGGGGGGCACCCCCCTTCAGTTGAGTACGGGGTATCGAACTGAGAAGGAAGTATCCCCGCCTCAGTTGAGTGCGAGGTCTTCAGTTGAGGGGGGGGTGAACCCCCCCTCAAAACCGTACATAAACGGGCTATTTCGCGCTCCGCATTGGACGCACACCCGTAGGCATAATAGGAAGAGTGTCATACTCTTCCTATTATGTACTCTTGCTATTATATACGGCTGCATCGTTCAAAACGATTAGCTAGTGTAGGGCAGTGTCATGCTTTCCCTATTATGTACTCTTGATCACATAGATTAACAGGATTAAATTTCTTTGGCCAAAAATGATATCGGGTCCTCAGTTTGAGAAGATTTTCAATTTTTACCCTTGTTCCTAACAAATTATCAAGAAGTATATAAGTATAACAATAATTACTGAGTAGAAATGGTAGAACGCCGGTCTGAAAATCCAGAAAAGGGTCCCATTCCCCCTGGGTCATTCCGATGCTGATGCTGTCTGTCTAGTGAGAATCCCCTCTCTTTCTTGAGACCATAGTTGTATTTTCGGGGCCGGCACCAAAAAATAAGGAGGGGGGGGGGGGGGGGGCCGCCCACACCACCCCAAACTACCAGCCCCCCCCCCCCCCCCCCTCAGATTTGACCAGTCGGGACAAGCCCCCCTCTCTGAAACCCCAAAATCGCTTCAGATCGCCGTAAAATGCTTCAAAAATGACCAAAAAAACGAAAAAATCGCTAAAAATATCGGAATTTCGTTAAAAATTTCCCATTTTTAGGCAAAAATTGGAAATTTTCGCGTTTTTGGGACAAAATATCGGGACAAGCCCCCCCTAAATGTCGACAATTTCGGGACAAGCCCCCCCCAAACTGAGACCCCGTGTACATGTATGGTTGCAGCGCGTTGGCCTTCGAGGGGATTCGTCAAGGCGGCATGATGACGTCAATTTACCATCTGCTGGCTTTTTCGGCGAACCACTATCTCAACATAGCCTTTCCCTTCGAATACGCTTCCATCATGAAACCAAAACTCGTCTCTGGCTTGCTGATTATCCTCTGGATATTACCGCCGCTCATCATTTTGACTATTTTCTGGAGTATACCCAACGAAGGCTTTCAGTTGTGCATGCAGGGAGAATTCGAGTACACTTTCTACAATAATTTCGGTTTTCGCGCGACTATATTTATCTTCATCGCTGCACCCTTTGTAATCATGGCCTACCTGTACTCCAGACTTTACGTGTTCTTGCACAAAATCGAACTGCAATCAGTGATCAGCCAAAGCCGATCCGGCACGTCTCAAATCCGCAAAAAACAGCGCACTGTCCGCACAGCCACCGCCATTGTGTCTACTTTTGCTCTGGGTTGGCTTCCGACAAGCTTGTTTTTCCTCTTAGCCTGTCCCCACGACTGTCCGATATCTCTGCAATCTCTATCCTTCACCCAGATTTTCTCGATCAGTATGATTGGCAATATCTGTATTCTGATGAAAACCCTGATCAACCCGCTGATTTACGGGGCCCGAATTCCTGAACTGCGCAGTGCTATTCAGAGAATGAGGGCGCATCTCTGCTTGACCCGGCGGCACCCGATAGCTGAGGACACGTCCCGGGCAATGTTATCCCTTCGGAACTTGCCAAAACGACATTCGCGAACCCTCACCTCCCCCTCTTCCACCGTACCTCTCAAAAAAGCATCCACAGCTAATCTACAAAACGGGTTTGCTGTACAGCTTTAAATCCAATAATAAATATACTCAAGGCCAATGCCTGAACTGGATTAAATGGATTAGATTAAAAAATTAATTAACAACTTATCTCAAAGTTGCAGTGGTACGATCGATTCATATTTAAGCCGTATTAGTGTGACAAATTAGGCATGGTATCCTGAACTACAGACTATGGATGAGCGTTTGGCAAAACAAATAATCTAATTAATCCGTTAATCTATATTTTAGAAATTGGGCCTCAATTTCTATCGTATTTATAGCTTTACAAGCTTACAAAACGGGTAAAACCTGTTCAGCTATAACATGTATAGTACTCAGCCATATTGACTTATATACAGCAGGATACGTACCGTTAGGACGCCTATAATGTAAAATATGTCTTATCCAAAACAGGATTTTGGGGATTAAATTTAAACTTACCACAAAACCATATAAGCGGAACCTAGTGAAAGTTGTCGAACTTTATAAGCTGTTAAAATTCGCTACTATTTTGTTATTACACAAATAAATTTGAATCAAATAAAATAAATAAATCCTGTTTTGGACAAGGCACATGGACATATGAAAATTCTATCCAGCTAAATAAAATTGTAGCAATGTGCAATGTTTCTGTGGTGCGGTTTTTTATTTCATTTTTGGTCAAATTTAGTATCAATGACGCTTTCATTATGTTTAAAAACCCTTTTCTCTGCAAAAAGAGTCTCATAAATTTGGTGAGCACCTTCACCTCCAATCTATGGGGGAGGGCAGTCCTTCCCTTCATAAAATTTTGCTAATGAATAAGTATGCTTATATTTTATAAGTCTATATTTTTGTTGTAATTATGTCGCATAACTGATTTGCTGAGAGCAAGTAAATAAAAATATATATTACCGATGCTGTCATTATACGAGTGGTGCTCTGGTGTAAACAAAGTATATAATATACTGACACAAGGCATTCTGAAATAAGTCTCGGAAAAAAGTTGAATTTAATTCTGTTGAATTTATTCCTTCACAGAAAAATTTGTTCCGGATACGTTTTGATGTAAAAAGTGAGTTGAAGTTTTTTCCTGACACCGGTCGAACTAAACTGAGTTTCTTTCAGTAATACAATCAATCAATACGTATCAATAAACCTACATAAACATCCAATACACTCTACCTACCTTTATATACCTGTAGGTTACATAAAAATAAAGTAAGCAGTAGCATACAAAGAAAAGAGCAAACCGCAAAGAAAACATAACAAAGGTAATACGAAACATGCACATATCAACGTAGCTAGTAATAGGCGGACTAAAACGTGACCAAAAAATGTTGAACATTTACCTAGAGAAAACGGGTCGCGTCTTTCTTGCAATACGCGCTGAAATTAAAGTCTGACCACAACATTTTGACATGTGACTTCATTACGAAAAACAAACGTCAGCCATCAAGAGTACAGAAAGTTGTTTCTGTGTTCAACATCTTTGCTCAACCGTAGTTCGTTGTTTTTTGTCTGTTTTCAACCATTTTTGTCCGACTTGAGTTGCCTTGTCTTCACGTCGACCTGACCAATACGGTACATAAAACATCACCCGCAACTTTGGATCACTCCTTCTTCTTCTGCTGCATCACGTCATATAACTAAATTCCCATACAGCCAACTTTTCAACTACTGTTGTGACCGGACAGAATTTGTGCTTGTGCTTGTGCCAAGTGCCAGTGTGAACCCGGCCTAAGTTAAAATCATCCGTAAGGCCGGCTAGACAAAATCGGTCGGCCAACCGGCCAAAAACACCGGCCTGCCGGCCACATTCGATCTTGCGATCAAATTAGACCGGCCAACAGTGTGACAGGATAAGTGAAGCCGAAATGACAGATTTGCAAGAATTAGTTTTTCCAAAATTTCTGCCGGGCCGACCGGCGGCTACGCGACCGGTCACACGCACTATTTTCTACTTTAAAAAGTCAACTTCTTTTACATTCCTAAACAATTGTCGGATCGTTCAAATCATTTACAACACACAAAATGCGCTATATCCTTTATTTAAAAATTAATTATTAACTAAATTAAATTCTACTATAACGCTTTTCTCTTCACTTTTTTGCTACCCAAACGCTCAGGTTTGTCAGTTCGTTTCTCTTTCTTAGATTCAGTTTGTCCTTTCAGTCTTTTGATTTTTCCTTGACTACTTTTTAGTCGTTTTTCCTTCATCCTCTGAACAGCTGCTTCAACTTCGTCTTCGGGAATTCCAGACAACAACATTTCTTTGCGACGATTAATTTCCTTGGCTGCTCCGAAATCTTGTTCTTCTAATTTCAATTCGGCTTCTCGTTTTGCAACCAAAACTTCCACCACATATTTAGAAACATTCCTGTCGTCGACCTGAAATAAAAAACTTTCAATTTCAACATGGGTAAACTTACCCACCGGTAAGGCTCGATTCATACTTACAGCCGTATGTCGGTTCAGCGTGCAAAATGACGAAATAACGACGTCACAGGCGCTGGCTGATCCACTGCACTAGGCTGCTAGCTACGTCTTTTTTCCGGCTGAACGGACATACGGACGAAAGTATGAATCGAGCCTAACACTCAAATAGTGACCGTAAAGTCTACCTAAGAGTAAGTTAAAGTTGACCAATAAGACTAAAATTTTTAGAGTAGCCTTTTTATTCCTATGAGCTGCAAAACAAGTCAAAGTACAATTGTGGCCGCAATCTCAACGATAACCTCAGCTCAGCTGGCTTTAGTAGGTGCTGTAGCTCAGCTGTAGGTAAAATTGTATATCATTATAAAGTAAAAAAACTAGTTCCTATTCCTACACTAAATAAAAAGTATACGAATAGTTGAAAATTATAACATAAAAAGTATATAAATATTGAAGGTTCTATGCGTCGTTATAGATACAGCATCTGTTCTCACAGGCTTACAGATTATTCATTCCAAACACGTGTAAACAGAAACGGATTTCTCAAAAAAAGCAGCAAATAATTTGGCGCGTGCCCCACCCCCTCAAAGTAAAATTTTACAAAAGGGTAACAAAACGGGCATCAGCTCCTTATGAACTTGAAAAAAGTATACCACGGTTTTTTTGCTCAAATTTGTGCTCATTTGAGCATTTGAACATAAAAATGAGCATTGAAAAATAAAAATGAGCATCAACTGAGCATTGTGGATTAGTATTCTTGCGTTTGTAAGGCGTTTTATGAGTGTTAATATTGCTAAAAAGTGCATTTTAACCCATTACAAAAAATCGAAAAGTCATTCCCCCCCCGAAATTTTTTTCTGGGTGCGCCACTGCTATGCTGCATTTATTTGTGTAACACACTGTCCGATGTGGCGTTCCAATCCTTTGTTTTAATTTTCCTTTCGGAAACAATTTTTGCTACGTCTCCAGTTCACTAAATTTGGCAAAAAAATGAAAAAGTCTCCAATTTTTTACTGGGGCTGCTGCCTCCAGATCCCCGCAAAGATGTAGCTTTTGCGTTTCTACTGCGATTTAGTATTAAAACTGCGAAGAAGTGCATTTTAACCTATTACAAGAAATCGAATGGTCATCCCCCAAAATTTTTTTGCGGGAACAGACCTTCCCGTTAAAATAGTTTACGTCACCCCAGATCGGCCTTAACCCCCATAAATTGTCCTTTTAAAAAAATTAGTGTAGCCCCCCCCCCCTTTTCTCCGGTTGACGAAGAAGAATTTGTAAGCAAAAGACTGCATACGTGTTGTTTAATGTTTTGACAATGCAACACGGCGAAAAAAACGTTAAAAAATCTTTGAGCATTGGAACTTAAAAATGAGCATCGAAATTCAAAAATGAGCACAAATTGAGCATTGGCCGTTTTGAAAAAAAACCCTGAAGTATACCAAAATCTAATAAAATCTTAGAACAAAGAAAAGCATAAAAATATTAGAAGCTGCCCCAGCGGATAAATTATCCACAACTGCACCTTTAGCTCTTCAATCTGCGTGCCAATATGCTGCTCAATGGCCCGCAGCAGGCTGATATCGTACTGGGTGACAAAGGTCAAGGCTTGTCCGTGGCGACCGGCCCTGGCAGCCCGGCCCACTCGGTGGACGTAGTTCTTGGGCACAGCCGGCACGTTGTGACTCACCACCAAGTCTACGCCTGGAATGTCCAGTCCACGAGACGCCACGTCGGTGCAGATCAGGATGCTAAAACAAATAAACAAATAAAATAAAAATAATAATAAAATTATAAAAAATATATATATAAAACCGGTCGGCCAATCAAGGGCGTAGCCGGGGTGGGGGGTCGCGAGCCCCCGCTTTTGGTCAAACCTAAAGAAATTGTCAGTAAGGGTTTCCCCTTTCGTAATAATTGTGGCTTGATCGGAAAAAATTTTTGCCGCGTTTCCACATTCACAATTTTGACCAGAAATTCAAGAACCAAAATTCGGAAGGCTGCCGCCCTCATAGCCACACTTGTTTTCTTGCCAGCTATAGAGCATCAAACGCTTACACTTTGCACTCATAGATTAAACAAGTGTGTAATTCTGTGTCCTTTGTCTAAGAGCCTTATCCAAAATTGGATTTAACGGATTAAATTTAAAATAATTTTGCTAATAACACACCACAAAATAGCCGGCTGAAATTTTGTCCTACATGGCTTATATACATTATCTCGGTGTGTGCCGAGTTTTAGTAACTTACGTTTAACTGACGCTGCGTTATTGACGAAATAAAGTTAAATCTAATCCGATAAATCCAATTTTGGATTAGACCCTAAGAATATTTCAGCATTTTGTCCACCTACCACGCTTGCTTGGCTCTAAATCGAGCCAGCGAAATTAGTCGTTCGCGTTGTGGAATCATCGAATGCAGGGCAGCAATCCTCTGAAATCCCACCTGGCGGAACATTAAACTGAGTGCCTGGCATTCGCGACAGGTGTGTGTGAAGACCAGCACCTGGGAGTCTGGGTGCAGATCGCAGTAGCGTCTGATGACGTAGACCAAATAGGCGTCCTTTACGTCAGCCGGACAGAGGACGTATTTCTGGACTAGCCGGCTCACGGTGACTACGTCGGACTTGTCTTCCCAGAAAAACGGACGCTGCAGAGCCATCTGTTGGACGCGCACAAGCGCATCGGTCATTGTGGCCGAGTAGAGCAGAGTTTGTTTTTTGGCTGCAATAGAAAATGAAAGGACCTTAACCTATTGACCCGTTCCATTTGCATGCTCAAAGCCGTACACATGTATATGATGGGCGGATGGGAGGGGCCCTCCACCCAAATGGTGGCGGAGTGCCAACGAGGAAGGGTGCCCAACATTTGGCGAAATTTCGTAAAAAATGACCCTTTTTCGAAAATTTGACAAAATTTAGCAAAAGTCAGTGTATTGTTGGTCGATCAGGGGAGAAGGATACTCAAAAATTTGACCGGAGAGGCCACCCCAAAATTTTGAACCCGTTACACGTATGCACTAAGTGAAACTCGCGGATTAATAACGAGCGCAAATAGTGATCATTTCTGCGACTAATTAGCAATTAATTATATTAATAACTAAATGAATATTAACAATTAGCAATAATTGTTTTTATCATACAACTAGAACTCCTTGAAAGTCATCTTTCTGGGGACTGTGGTATATATTGTACTGCAAAAATGACGTGTATATATATTAAAAAAAAAAAGTATATATATATATATATATATATATATATATATATATATATATATATATATATATATATATATATATATATATATATATATATATATATATATATATATATATATATATAAGTAGAAACAAGTATATATATATATATATATATATATATATATATATACTTGTTTCTGTTGAAAACATTCAGAAATTTCAAATTCCCAAAATCACCAAAAAGTCACACAATTTTACCAGCTTTATTGGCCGCGGCCAGAATGGTTTTCAGCTGCTCCTCATATTGTCCGTCCAGAAGTCTATCCGCCTCGTCAATCACCACAAACTTCAGTTTCTCCAAGGGGACACTCGTTCCGCTGGTCAAATGATCAGCTAGTCGCCCTGGGGTGGCAATCAGAATGTGCGGACGACGAGTGATCTCTCGACCCTGCTCGATGATATCGCGACCACCCACCACGACGCACACCTGCAGGCTGATTCGTTTGCCTGCAATTGCAAATACTGGGTAACTTCTTTTTTTAATCAATTAAATTTAATTTAATTAATTAAATTTTAATCTTAATTTTTTAAAAAGCGTATTAGCAACCCTTGCGTAACTTTATATACAATGCTTACGGAGCTTCTAAATTTTACATATTATTAACATGTGTCGACCAATTTTTAGAGAAGTGTCGGGTGTCGGTAGAATATATGTATATATCGCGACCAAAATGTTTTTGAATCTGATAATAATTTGTAATTAAATATTTCGTTAAGTCAAAATTTTTTGGCAAGAATTTAGGCTGATATAGAGATAAAGGAGAGACTTCCTGTACCTCTAAAGTGGCTTTGCTTTTTTTCTAGTTGCATTAATGTTACGGAGTGTGGAACGGACAATATTGCGTTTAAACCGAATACAGCTCCCGTCACCAAACAAACGGGGGTATCTGATGTAAATAACATAAAAATGACAAAACTTATGACGAAAAGCCATCACATCAGGTATATATAAAGGCTTAATCCCTAGAATTTTAATCCATCACTTTTAAGCAGAGTTTTTTTGTTCCAAATTATGTTCTTTAGAACACCATTTTCTAAAAAAGAACAGCGAAAAATAAAAAAGAACAACCGTAGAACATTAGAACAACCAGCCGGAGCCGTGTAAAACAGCAGAATCGCGTCTACAGTGCACCAAAATTGCATCTAGTTTCAAAAAAATTTTAGGGACTGCTATTATGTTCTAATGGTCCCTCTCTCTATGGATCTTAACTGAACTGAACAATTTATTATTTTCTTCAGTTTGCAGTGCTGCGAATGTGTGGGTGTTAGGGTACTTCATGGTGTTTAGAAGCAGCATTAAACAGCGTAAATGTATATACATACGGTATGGGGATGGGGTGTAGAACGGGGCTTGTCCCAGATTTTTCGGAGGTTTAAGGAGGAGGGGGCGCGTCATACATGTAGTTGGGGGGGATGGGGAGGAAGACCCCTCCCCAAATAATTCGGTCCCGGCGGAGGGAGGGGGGTTCCCGCCAGGGGGGGTACCCAAAATTTTTATGCTGTTACATGTGTGGGGCGCGTTGTTTGACGTTTACGGGACATTATTGAGCTTACAAAAATACAAACAAAAATACAACTGAAATTTCACACAAGGGTCCCTCCTTTGGTTTTTATGGTCCGGCCGGAAAAAATTTCGGATACGTCTCCAATTGACCAAACATCAACAATGTCCTCATTTTTGTTCCTGGGGCTGCCGCCCCCAGACCCCTGCAACCTTATGGCTCAGCGTTTCTTGCTTTCGTGTTTCAATAAAGTGTGTGCATGTATACATTTGTGCATTGTACACATTTCAAAAAATCGAAAAGTCATCCTCCGGTCGCGACCTTCCCTTTTGGTAGAACTTGGAAGAAATTGTCAACAAGGGTCCCTCCTTTGGTTTTAATCGCCCGGCCTAAAAAAATTTCTGATACGTCTCCAGTTGACCAAATTTGGCCTAAAAACTAATACTATCCAATTTTTTTTCTGGGGGCTGCCGCCCCAGACCCCTGCAACTATGCGGCTTAGTGGATTTATATACGCTTGTCGCTTATAGTGCGTATTTAAGTGTTAAAATTGATACAAAGTGCATTTTAACCTATTTCAAAAATCGAAAAGTCATCGCCCCGAAATTTTTGTCTGGGAACGCAATTACAGATGACTGAAGTTTCGGTTAAGAACATTAGTACAACGCCGCTTAAAACTTTCAGTAAAAAAGAACAAGTGATCGTAAAAAAGAACAAGTGATTGTAAAAAAGAACACTCAAAAATAAAAAAGAACACGTTTTGAGCAGTGGTCGATTTGATAAAAACCCTGCTTTTCAGAATATTATATAAATAATCTCAACTCAAACTTACCAATAGCAGTAAACTGATCAGCAATTTGATAGGCAAGCTCGCGTGTGGGAGTTAAGACGAGGGCAAAAATGCCATAGGGATCGACTGACAGTTTTTGCAGTATGGGGAGGGCAAATGCCAAGGTTTTCCCGGTGCCCGTTTTGGCACAGCCGACAATATCTCTGCCCTCGAGGGCGGGTGGGATACAGTGGCACTGAACGGCGGTTGGCTGTCGTAGTCCCAAAACGGCACACTGATCCACAATCCATTTGTCCAGGCCGAGATTACCGAAACTTTGTCGCTTCTCCTTTTTCAACACCTCTGCCATCGGAATCAAAAGCAAATCTGTAGAAACATTAGTGATTATGCCTTGAATCCTGACGTGAGCGACACCTACAAAGTACAATACAAACAAACCAAAATAAGCAAAACAGTGAAGTGAAAAATGTTAGTAAATAAGCCCTCCACCACCCGATGTACAGTAACAGGGTGCAGACATGGTATTGTGCCAACCTTCGAACTATTGACCGAAACGTATAAAAGTCATCTCGAAATGAACATGAACAACATGGGTTGAAGGCGGCTGAAGCTGAAGAGTAGCGGCAAAATTTACGATTTCCCGAATTCGAGTTTCAAGTTTCCGTATAGTGGTGCGGGGAAAAAAAACCCTACGCGTTTTGCGGGGAAAAAACCCTAGTGCTTCCTGGCCCAACCTCACAACGTAGGACCTTTTTGAGTGCGTAGGTGGAAAGCGCATCCCAAACTTACTTACCACACCAATTTCTGTGCAGTTTTGAGGCCTGTAGCATTTTTTATAAAATTTCAAAATTTTGCATGTTGAAAAATTCCAAAGTGACAAAATTTTTGACTTGTCATAATTTTTCACAAAACCACTTTTGGTCAACGTTGTTTGCACTTTTCAAAAAAATTACCTTTCCTCTATACTTCTGAAGCTCAAAAACAGTGATAAACGTTGTGGTTTACCTGTGACAATTCAAAGTTTGTGCGGGAAAAAAAACCCTATTGCGGGGAAAAAAACCCTATTTTGTTTGGCGACAATTTTTTGCTAAACTCACCCATTGTTGATACAAAATTTGACTGATCTGGGGTAAGAACATGTGTAGACTTCATTAAAACCGTTTATTCGGCCGCAAAACGTCGTTTTTTGTCGTTTTGGCCCATACCCCGACACCCCGTACGAAACCTGTTTTGGTGATGTTTCACCAAAATTTGGCATTTTTTGGAATATTTAGGCTTTAGCTGCTGCGTACCACCTACATCCAAAAATGGTAGACGCGGGCGGTGTTTGGCCACAGTTTCTAACATAATAAGTGCAAAAATCTATTTTTAATGCATTTAAATACTAAAAAAATGCATATTTGGGCAGAAGTCATTTCTGCCAAAAAGGGTCGATTTTTGAAGATTTATTGTGAGTCACATGGGTGTTGGAGAAGCGCTTTTTTTAGTCCATACTGCAGCCTAAGAGTTGTAGAACACGATGGAATTGAGTTTATGCTCACTGCTAATAGAACAGCCGAAGAAAGTGGTAGGGTTTTTTCCCCGCATTAGGGTATTTTTCCCGCATAGGGTTTTTTTCCCGGAGGTTTCGAGGCTTATTACTCAAAAACGTATTTTATTAGTGCAGCAGTTAGGCGAAAGATGGCCGTTATAACAGCCGCGAGCATTAATGGATCCGACTTATGTGGAGCGCAGGAGGACCCGAAAAGTTGAAAATAGGGGTTTTTTTCCCCGCACCACTATAAATTCAAATTCACGAATTTACGGACACAACCTGTAACTCCAATCGTTTTACCGGTGCAATGGAGGCGGGGGGAATTCAAACTGATATTTTTTCACCATAAAAACACGTTTTATAGGTTTTCGCATGCGCTGAGTTCATTTTTAGCACTTTCCAAGCGAAAAACGTTGATTTATACCTTTTCGAAAAAATTCAATTTTTGTCGAAAATCATCATTTTTCGACATACTGGGGCTAATCATCGAAAATTATGACCTTACATATCAAAAGTTTTCGTTTCTTTTTGCGTAGACAATAAATTTATTACAGTTTTCTAGAAAAATATGCATCATTAGTCATAAGTAGCGATTTCTAATGAAATCGAATGCCATATGTAAATACGATCTGAAAGCGTCACCGATGCTCAGCACCACGCTGGCACTGACGGTGCAACTGAGGCGGGGGGGAAAAATTCAAACTGATATTTTTTCACCGTGAAAATACGTTTTTATAGGTTTTCGCATGCGCTGAGTTCATTTTTAGCACTTTCCAAGCGAAAAAACGTTGATTTATACCTTCTCGAAAAAAATTCAATTTTTGTCGAAAATCATCGTTTTTCGACATGTGTATACTGGGGCTAATCATCGAAAATTATGACCAATACAGTCGTAATATCAGCCTGAAGTTTGATTGTCATAAAGTAACACATAATAATATACTTAATACAGCTTTGTTTGCAACATATTTAGCTCATTTATACTAAAAAAACGTCGTTCGCGAAAAGGGATCAAGTGCAGTTGGGGGGGGAAAAATAGTGGACCTATTTTTTGGAGTAGAGCACCTTGAGGGAAGCATTTTTTGTAATAGAACCTCTATCCACAAATTTAGATTTTCTGAGCTATGACCCCTTGAAAATTGCATTTTCAGTGTTTTTAGAAGTGAACGTAGGCCAAAGTTCGAAGCCAAAAATGGCTGTAGTCTTTGTTTTTGGATAGTTTTGAGTGCGTTATGATGTTTTACGGCATCTTTTAGGCTTAGTTGGCAGGATTCTCTAGGCTAAGCTGGCAGGATTTTTTCTGAAAATTTAGATTTTTTATTGCCTAAGCCTGAGCCTAAGCCTAAGCCTGAACCTAAGCCTAAGCCTAAGCCCCATACTAAGCCTAAAGGCCGATTCACACGCAGCGATTTTACTGCGATTTTGCCGCAGCGTTTTTGTCGCTGCGGCAAAACGCAGCTTGCCGCACGCAAAACGCAATGTCTGAACAGACGCAGCGTTTTTAGTGCAGAATGCCTGCGTCTTGAATTTGCCGCAGCGTTTTAAACGCCAGACTGCAATTCGACCTGCGATTTCATTGCAGTGGCGTATCCAGGATTTCGCAAAGGGGGGGGCTGCGACCGGGGGGGGGGGTGCGGAGCAACTGTGAGCCACTGCCGATCAAAAGGGGTCTGGCGGGGACGGCAACCCTCGGACCTTTTTGTTAATTGTAACCATCGATAAACTACAATAGTGAATCTGCAGCAAGCACTTAACTTTGCAGGGGTCTGGGGGCGGCAGCCCCCAGAAAATGAAGCTTTTTTGAAATTTCAACCATCGAAATTGCATTGAAAATTGCACTTTTTACATGAAATAAAGAAATGTGGTGGATCTACAGCTAGCATTTAGCCATGCGGGGGTCTGGGGGCGGCAGCCCCCATAAGTTTCAGCTTTTTTGAGGTTTTAACCATCGACATTGCAATGAAAACTACACTTTATGAAGTTTTAGCTTTTTTGAGGTTTTAACCATCTACATTGCACTGACAACTGCACTTTTGACATAAAATAAACAAAAATATATAATTTTAAAATATTAAACATTATTATTTAAGCTCATGGATCAAAAAATAGGCCCAAGGGCCTATGACCTACGTTATATATAGTCGAGCGGGGAACAAAAGTCACGTCCATTTGGCGTAAAAGCCCGTTGTGTACAGCTGCGTACATAAGAGTTGGAGTGAATCTTTTTGTGCTATGGGCCAGCGTAGGCTATTTTATGGCTGCGTTCAAAAATTGAGGTTTTGCGATGATTTATCGTTGCAATATGCTTTTGCCAGGTGGCTTTTTCTGATCCGTCGTCAAGAACGACCATTTCTGATGTGTGTTGCAATTTTAGGGTTGAAAATTGACACACGAGACGCGGATACACTTGCCGTTAGCAGATCATTATCCAAAGTTCCAAATGGTCGACTGTGGCTAATTTTATTATACAGAAACTATAAATTGGCCGAAAATTGCTAATATGTGTCCTTTTTAGCGTTAAAATAGCAATTAAATGCATTTTTAACGTTTTAAAACAAAGAAACCTCATCCCCCCTCCCCGAAATTTTTTGTGGCTACGCCACTGCAGATTGGTGTAATAATGCTTCAAAAATTAAAATTAACAAAAAGTGAAAAAATCTTACAAAATATCATGTATGCAAAAAAATACAAACAAAAAAATACAAACATGTATGCAGCAAAGCAAAAAATAGTATACTTTGTATTTAATTTTGTATTTTTTACCCTATCTAACTATACAAACATGTGAGACATTAATCAATTAGCACAGAATATGATAATAGACCTGGCATATAAATAGGCATGCAGAAAGAAAAAAAGGTATCTGAGCCGAAAAAACATCAACAGAATGGAAAAAACTTTTTTTAAGTTTAATTTTTAGATTTTTTTAATTTTGAAGGTAGAATTTGTCAATTGTGGAGGTATCAGAAACACTTTTGTCAGCTTTTGAAGTTTCGGAAAGGGGGGGGCTGCGACCCTCTAAGGGGGGGGGCTCAAATCGCTATGGGGGGGGGCTGCAGCCCACCCAGCCCCCCCCCTAAATACGCCACTGTTTCATTGCGTTTTGATGCTGCGGACGTGTTGGTATAAACAAATTTCGCGGACCAATTTGTCATTTTTTCGAAACAGTAAAGACGCAGCAAACTAACCTGCGACTCTGCGAGACGCACTAAGGCCGCAAAGCTTGTTCAGACGGTGCGTTTCGCTTGCGACACCCTGCGGCTTGCGTTTTGCGTCAAAATCGCAACGGCAAAAACGCACCGTGTGAATCGGCCTTAAGCCCTAAGCCTAAGCCCAAGCCTAAATCACGGCCAAGTTTGAATTTTGTCGAAAATTGGACGTTTCTGGCGAATTTGGCCAATTTTGCGGCAGCGACCCGGTCAAAATCGCAACGGCAAAAACGCACCGTGTGAATCGGCCTTAAGCCCTAAGCCTAAGCCCAAGCCTAAATCACGGCCAAGTTTGAATTTTGTCGAAAATTGGACGTTTCTGGCGAATTTGGCCAATTTTGCGGCAGCGACCCGGTCAAAGAGCCTTTGTTTTGATTCTAAAAAATTGTAACCAATAATCTGACACCATTTTGACACGATTAGAACAGAAAAAACAAGAGCTTCGGAAAAAATTTGCGAAAACGTCCCTCACCGAGGGTTCAGATTTCGGGGGGTCGTATTTCAGAAAATCCAAACAATGAAATAGGGGTTCAAGCAAAAATGCTTCCCCCAAGGTGCTTTACTCAAAAAAATAGGTCCACTATTCCCCCCCCCCCAACTGCATTTAACCCGCGAAAAGTGACTAACGGTGGCCGGAAAGTGACTAACGGTGGCTGGAAGGTGACGAACAAAAAAATTTTTCAAAAGTGCTCCAAAACACATTTTCAATGTAAAAAAGTGAAAATTTGAAAATTTTTTGTTCGTCACTTTCCGGGCTTCCGGCCACCGTTCGTCACTTTTCGCGAACGACGAAGCTCGTCGTACGCCGACGAACAGGGAACTTTTATTGCACAGTACTGTATAGCGATTTTTAAATTTTCATGCAACTTTAACAACAAGTATCTCGCTTCAAAGTCCATTTATTAAAAGAATAAAAATTAGTTAGTTTCTTTGATTATTCTTACATATTGTGTCAAAATGTTATGTCTCAACTCAAAACGTGCTATTTGGAATCTGTGCCCTTTGGCAAATCCGGCCAAAATCTGTAGATCCACAAAAAAATTACAAAAAAGTTACAAAAAAATTACAAAAAAGTTACAAATAAATTACAAAACCCGTTTTGTAATATTTTTGTAACTTTTTTGTAATCAGATTTTTTCCTGTGCATCTACATGCATGTAATAATGGATCGTATTAACATACTAACACTAAAGGACCTATGGTTCAGGAAGAAAAGTTGTCAGTGGCATGTCCGGGGCCGGGGCCGGATTTTACCCATACCCAAAAACCGTGATTTTTTTTATTGAAAAGTTGCTTGGCTTGTTGCATGGTTTTATTTTTCTGGCTGAATGGCTTGATTTGACAGACGCTTGCTTCAACTATGTTTGTCTATTTTTCGAAAAGGAAAGTAATTTAGTTTTACCTCGATTTTCTGCGCACGGTTTTTTTAGTATGGTCGTATTAAAAAAATATTCACAAAAATGCAAATTTCAGATTTTGGATTTTTTTCAAAATTCTTCCATTTTGAGTTATGCACATCAATCGACTCCTTAACACATTCGGAACAACTTTTCTTCCTAGGTCATAGGTCCTTTAGTGTTAGTATGTTAATACGATCCATTATTACATGCATGTAGATATGCCTTAGTATGTATGTAGTGGAATTTCCTTGAAAGTCTAATTTTGAACGTCTTATTAGAGCTAAGAGCTAAGATGTACCAATGGGCGTGCACGGACTCACCAGTCCCTCAAGGCACGCCCTCGAGTAAATGATTCTAATAGGTCCTTCCGACAACGAACAATATTCAACTTACAAGAATGTCCCCTTGTTCGAAGGTTTTCTTTGATTATAAAAATATTATCAACGGGCAAATCAACCAATCCATTAACGATTTCATAAACAAGACACAAATCAAAATAAATGCGTCTTACTTCAAGGGAATCCAAGCCACAAATCAGCAGCCGTTCGGTATATGAAAAATTAAACAAACCAGGTATTTTCTTTGTAAATGGCCGTTGGACCGATTCAATGGCATCAATATCCTGCAATAAATGTGGTGACCATACCTGCGATGCGTATTCCAATATTGGACGTACGAAGGATATAAAAGCTTGCAGCAAAAACTTACGCTGGCGACAAACAAATCCGTGATAAATTAATCCTGAACGTTTAGATGCCTTGGCTCTAATGTGAGAGCAATGACTTCCAAAACTTAGCTTTGAGTTCATTATCACACCCAGGTCGTTATGCTGTGAGGTTGACTCAAGAGCTGTACTATCAACAGAGTAAAGGTACGAAGTATTACTTTTACAAGATGTACAAGACCTTACACTTATGTAAGTCAGTATTACAGTAAAGGTCCATGCGTTGGATCTTCCAAAATCATTATTACATGCATGTAGATGCACTGACTCATACATATATAGTGGAAATGCCTGAATTTCTCTTTTGAGCTTGGCATAAAAGGTCCATCTTTATATAAGTCTGACTGTGGGACTGTGCGTGTGCGTTTTTTTTAAAACATCATGCACAGGAAAACCAGGAATCTGAATTTTCTGTGAAATTTTTTCGGTTACGGATTTTTCAGATGTTTTTTACCCTTTCCATTCAGAGACATTCTACAGATTTTCAGAGGAATTTCAGATAATTTTCAGAGAAATTCAGGGAAAATTCAGAGAATTTCACCCAGAATTCAGAGACTCTGAATTTTATCTGAAAAAATGTTACTGGTTTTTCAGATTAATTTCAGATACTTTTTACACGAATTTCAGATAAAATTTACCTGATATTTACAGATGTGAAAAACACGTGAATTTTCTCGCGTAAAAAATACTGAAATTTATCTGAAAAGCCTGTAACATTTTTTTCAGATAAAATTCAGAGTTTCTGAATTCTGGGTGAAATTCTCTGAAATTCCTCTGAATTTATCTGAAATTTGTCTGAAATTCCTCTGAAAGTCTGTAAAATGTCTCTGAATGGAAAGGGTAAAAAACATCTGAAAAATCTGTAACAGATAAAACTTTACAGAAAATTCAGATTTCCTGGTTATCCTGTGATTATCTTGGAAGGCCCCCCCCCGAAATTTTTCCCGACTGAAATTTTACATAAGCGTCCCCCCTTTGGTTTTTATTGCCCGACCGAAAAAAATTTCCGATACGTCTCCATTCTCCAATTGACCAAATTTAACCTAAAAATAAAAAAATCTCCAATTTTTTCCTGGGGGCTGCCGCCCCCAGGAACCCCTGCGACTCGGTGGCTTACTATTTCTTGTTCTTATTCTTAGCTTTCATCAACGCCTATACATGTATACACAGGTACATTAGGCTGCATTTGCATGTCTACACGACTACACGAGTACATTATGCTGCATTTAGTTGTGTAATACACTGTCTGATGTGATGTTCACACCTTGTGTTTTATTTTCCTGTCGGATAAAATTTCTTATACACCTCCAGTGGACCAAATTCGGCCTAAAAATTGAAAAAATCTCCATTTTTTACTGGGTACGTCACTGGCTTTTTCTACAAACAGACTCAAATCATTGCCCCTGAAATGGCTGTGGGCTGTGGCTTTAACAAGATAGCGTAAAACTGAAAAAAGCTATTATAAAAAGTGAACATATTTCTTCAGACCTCCGCCCCCCCCCCGAATCGAAGTCTGGGACCGCCAGTGTTTCACGTTTATATGTGATGACTGGTGGAGCCTTGCTGTAACTGAGACTGTGTGAAAGTATTTATCTTGCTGAAAACGCTTCGACAAATATAAAAAAAATATGATTCTTCCAGCCGAACTTGATTCTAGAAATCTAAGGTTGTGGGTTGTTTCCTCAAGGTGCTCTACTTTAAAAAATAGACCCACCATTACTCCGCTCCCAACAGCATTTGTCCAAATTATACCGAAAATTAAGATTCTTGGTTGTACTTTGTGTTGCACCGACTGTATATACTTCTCTATCAAAGAGGGATGTGGTTTTAACTTTGATTATAGTGGTGCGGGAAAAAACCCTACGCGTTTTGGGGGGAAAAACCCTAGTGCTTCCTGGCCGAACCTTTAGACATAGGCCCTTTTTGAATATGTAGGTGGAAAGCGTATCCCAAACTGACTCACCACACCAATTTTTGTGCAGTTCTGTGTTCTGACGCCTGTAGCCTTTTTTATGAAATATCAAAATTTTGCATGTTGACAAATTTCAAATTGACAAAATGTTTCAAATTTTCGACTTGTCATAATTTTTCACAAAAACACTTTTGGCCAACGCCGTTTGCATTTTTCAAGAGAGTTACCTTTCTTTAAATCTTTATCTTTATACTTCTAAAGCTCAAAAACAGTGAAAAACGTTGTGGTTGACCTGTGACTGTTCAAAGTTTGTGCGGGAAAAAACCCTCTTGTTTGGCGCCAATTTTTTTGCTAAACTCACCAGTTGTTGCTACTAAAGTTGATTCATCTAGGCTAACAACATGCGTAGAGTTCATTGAAACCGTTTATTCGGCCGCAAAACGTTGTTTTTTCGCCGTTTTGGCCCATACCCCGACACCTCTTACGAAACCTGTTTTGGTGATGTTTCACCAAAATTTGGCATTTTTTGGAATATTTAGGCTTTAGCTGCTGCGTACCACTTAATTCCAAGAATGGTATACATATACACGCGGGCGGTGTTTGTCTACCGTTTCTAAAGTAATAAGTGCAAAAAGCTGTTTTTAATGCTTTTAAATACTGAAAAAATGCATATTTGGGCAGACGTCATTTCTGACAAAAAGGGTCGATTTTTGAAGAAGCATTGTGAGTCACATGGGTGTCATAGAAACGATTTTTTTCAGTCCTTACTGCAGCCTAAGAGTTGTAGAACACGATGAAATTAAGTTTATACTCACTGCTAATAGAACAACCGAAAAAAGTGATAGGGTTTTTTCCCGGAGGTTTCGAGGCTGATTACTCAGAAACGTGAGTAGTTAGAATCCATTTTATTAGTGCAACAGTTAGGCAAAAGATGGTCGTTATAACAGCCGCTGGCATTAATGGATCCGATTTATGTGGAGCACAGGACGACCCGAAAAGTTGAAAATTGGGTTTTTTTATACCTGCTCACCCTCACGGCTGGTTAGTTTGGTTGATCATGTCAGAAAAGAAGCTGTTAGAAATTGTGGACCTGTTTGTTGATTAGAACACTTTGGGGGGAAGCATTTTTACTCGAATTTCGTTACTTCCTTTTATTGAGATTCGTACACTACAGTGAAGTTTATATGCATATCACTATCAGTGCTTTCAGTATATAAAATAAATTGTTTCAGAAACTGGTTGATGTATAAGGCTGTGGCATCTCGTCAAAATAGATGCCTTAATAACCGACGACAGCGTAAGTTGTCTGTTCAATATTAGTGATCAAATAGGGGTGAAGTTCGGTAATCGAGATCGGGATTTTCATTTGCTTTAGGGATCTGGTCTGGATCGGGATTTTACTCTCGGGTTTCGAGATCTACAAATGGGGTGTGTTTTTCCCCCGCGTGCTATCCGTAGACAATATGTACTTCAGTTGTAGTTTTAACTTGTATATATATATATATATATATATATATATATATATATATATATATATATATATATATATATATATATATATATATATATATATATATATATATTTATATATATATATATATATATATATATATATATATATATCAGGGTTTTTTTGTGCAAAACCCTGTGCAAATGCACACTTTTTTAAAATTTTGCACACGAAAATTAAAATTTTGCACAATAATGCACAGTGCCCGATGGGTCTGGCATATGCTCAAAATGCATTGTTTCTAATGCCAAATCGAAAAAAAATTCTGGGGGCTGCCGCCCCCAGACCCCTGCATCCAGGGGCGTAGCCAGGAGGGGGGAATGGGGGGGAATTCCCCCGCCCCCCCCCCCCCCGAAATTTTTTCCGACTGAAATTTTACACAAGGGTCCCCCCTTTGGTTTTTATGGTCCGGCCGGAAAAAATTTCTGATACGTCTCCAATTGACCAAATTTGGCCTAAAAATCAAAAATTCCCTCAATTTTTTTCTGGGGGCTGCCGCCCCCAGACCCCCGCAACCTTGTGGTTCACTGTTTTTTGCTTTTGTGTTACATTAAAGCGTGTCCACGACGTGCATTGTGCACTATTCATTTGCTTAATACACTGTTAAATGTATCTTTTTAGCTGTATTATCGCAGCTAAAATGACATTTTTAGTAAATTTGCGGCTCGTAATGTCATAAATCTTCTCAAAGTTTTCAAATTTGCTAGTTTCTGGACCGTTGTCGGTCCAGCAGTGTTGTAATTTTTGGTCTTTTGAGCTCCAATTTTACGTTCAATGCCGCTCTGGTCAAAAAATTAGCGTTGTTTTTGAACGAAATATGCTAATAAGTGTCGTTTTTTTGAGTTAAAATTGCAATTACGTGCATTTTAACACATTCAAAAAATCGAAAAGTCATTCCCCCCCCCGAAATTTTTTCCTGGCTACGCCACTGCCTGCATCTACTGGCATAACTGGCGGCATCATCAACGGCGGCAGATTTTTATGCTGCTTGTTGGCAAAAGGCACAATGATTTGCGTAATTGCTGTTCAAATTGCTAGAGTTTTATTTTTCTAAAAATCGTGTTACACATTGTCAAAAACCATAAGTCTCTAGCTCCCCAGACCTCCACAAACTACGGCATCTACGTTTCTAAACTAAATTGTCTCACGAAGTGGGGGGAATTGCTTTGCTCCACCCATTCTGAAAATTTCCTAGATCTGCCACTGATATGATTTTATGTATGTATATATTATATAACGTAACAAGGGCATACATACCAAGGGGGGGATGGTGAAAATTTCCGCCCCAGAAATTTCCAGTAAAATTTTACACAAGGGACCCCCATTGAATGGGACCCCCCACAAAAGACCCCCATTGAATTTCATGGCCCGGCCAAAAAATTTCCGTTTCGTTTTTTATTAACCAAATTTTGCCCGAAAAACAAAAAAATTTCTACATTTTCAGGGGAATGCCGCCCCAGATCCCAGCAATGACCCACAACAATTCGTAAACAGTTGCTGATGAAATGTTTTTCAATGCAAAATTTATTTCAAAATTCGATACATAAAAGCTCTGGCTTCTTGGGACTGCCGCCCCTAGGCCCCGCAATCACCCAGATTCGCCAACAAAGTGTTGCTTAAAGTTGCTTTTTTAATGAAAATTTTATGTTAAAATTCCACAAAAGCTGTGGCTTTTGGGGGCTGCCGCCTCCAGACCCCCGCCAATATGGCACACACATTTTTGGCAAGATTAATTTAAGGAAGGTGGGTCGGCTTCCCTACGCTCAAAAAATTTTTTGGATCTGCATCTGACAGCCGTTGTGTTAATGCCAGTAATTTCCAATATTTAGAATTTCAGCACACCAACATAAACATAGCAGCAACCAGCAAGGGTGTATATACCCAGGGTGGACGGATGGTGGGAATCTTCTCTTTTTGGTTTTTATGGTCCGGCCGCAAAAATTTTCTGATATATACGTCACTAGTTGACCAAATTTGGCATAAAAATCAAAATTTTTTCCATTTTTTGTGGGGGCTGCCGCCCCCAGGCCCAGACCCAGACCCCTGCGACTCTGTTGCTTACTAAGCCTTGCTATTACATATCTTTCATCAAAGCCTATGCATGTATACAGTATACACGAGTACATTATGCTGCATTTGCATGTCTACACGGGTATATTATGCTACATTTACTTGTGTTGTATACACTGTCTGATGTGACGTGACTTACTATCTTGTGTTTTAATTTTTCTGTCGGAAAAAATTCTGATGCGTCTTCAGTTGACCAAATTAGGTCTGAAAATTAGAAAAATCGCCAATATTTTTATGGGGGCTGCCGCCCCCAGACCCCTGCAACTTTTTGTTTTAGTAATCTTGCGTGTGTAAGGCGTTTTATGAGTGGTAAAATTGCTAAAAATTGCCTTTTCACCCATTACAAAAAAAATCGAAAAGTCATTCAAAGTTTGTTCTAGGTACGCCACTGATACGTACGTACCTCTAGAGGTATAAAAACGCGTATATTAGCTTCTATATAGATGAAGAAAACTCATTTACAGTTTGCACAGAAAAATAAAATTTTGCACACTAAAATTAAAATTTTGCACAATTATGCACACAAAATTTTTTGAAAAAAACCCTGATATATATAATATATATATATATATATATATATATATATATATATATATATATATATATATATATATATATATATATCAGGGTTTTTTTTTTGTGCAAAACCCTGTGCAAATGCACACTTTTTTAAAATTTTGCACACAAAAATTAAAATTTTGCACAATAATGCACACTGCCCGATGGGCCTAGGATATGCTGAAAATGCACTGTTTTTTATGCAAAATCGAAAAAAAATTCTGGGGGCTGCCGCCCCCAGACCCCTGCATCTACTGACATCACTGGCGGTATCATCAACGGCGGCAGGTTTTTATACTGCTTTTTGGCAAATGGCGCATGATTTGCGTAATTGTTGTTCAAAATGCCCCCTTTGAATTTTATGGCCCGCCAAAAAATTTCCGTTTCGTCTTTCATTAACCATTTTGCCCGAGAAATAAAAAAATTCCGCATTTTCAGAGGACTGCTGTCCCAGTGTTCAGTACAATGACCCAGGTTCCTAAACAAGTGTTGATGAAATACTATGTTTTTCAATGCAAAATTTTTTCAAAATTCTACAAAAGCTGTGGCTTCTGGGGGCTGCCGCCCCCAGACCTCCGCCAATTATGGCATACACATTTTTTGCAAGATTAAGTCAAGAAAGGTAGGTTGACTTCCCCTCGCTCAAAAAATTTCTTGGATCTGCATCTGACAGCCATTGTGCGAATGCCAGTAATTCCAATATTTAGAATTTCAGCACACCAACATAAACATAGCAGCAACCAGCAAGGGCGTACCCAGGGTGGACGGATGGTGGGAATCCCCTGCCCCCGACATTTTTTTCAAGTTATTTTATCCACAAGGGTATATATATATATATCGGCCTTTGGTTTATATATATATATGGTCCGGCCGGAAAAATTTTCTGATACGTCTCCAATTGACCAAATTTGGCATAAAAATCAAAATTTTCCCCAATTTTTTTCTGGGGGCTGCCGCCCCCAGACCCCTGCGACTCTGTGGCTTACTAGGCCTTGTTATTACATATCTTTCATTAAAGCCTATTGATGTATACACGAGTACATTATGCTGCATTTACATGTCTACACGAGTAAATACTACAGCTACATTTACTTGTGTTATATACACTGTTTGATGTGACGTTACTTACTATCTTTTGTTTTAATTTTTCTATCGGAAAAAATTTCTGATATATACGTCTCCAGTTGACCGAATTGGGTCTGAAAATTGGAAAAAATTGCCCATTTTTATTGGGAGCTAGCAGACCCCAGACCCCTACACCTTCTTGGTTTAGTAATCTTGCGTTTGAAGGCGTTTCATGCCTGTTAAAATTGCTAAAAAGTGCCTTTTCACCCATTACAAAAAATTGAAAATTCATTCCCTGCACGGACTTTTTTTTCTGGGTACGCCACTGATACGTACGACCTCTAGAGGTTTAAAACGCGTATATTTGCATCTATATAGGCGAAGAAAACACATTTACACTTTGCACAGAAAAATAAAATTTTGCACACTAAAATTAAAATTTTGCACAATTATGCACACAAAATTTTTTGAAAAAAAAAACCCTGATATATATATATATATATATTATGTATATATATTTATATATTATATATATAATAATAAACAAAGCTAAAAGTGTTTTTTATTATTTTTCTGTTCGTTTTAGCTGTGCAGGTTGGAGTCAAAAATTTGAGCGGCAGCGGGCGCGGTAATCGCAACAACCGCAAGTCACCCACCCCTCCGGCTCAGCAGTTCATCACGTACGTGCGTTTGGCTTATGAGAAGGACAAAAGCCGTGCTTTACTGTCATTGGTCCTCTCCTAATAATTAAACAGTTCTGAATATATATAATATATTGGTAGAATCTTTAGGTAATAAGGGCGAATCCAAGATATTAATTGCTGAAGGGAGGTCGAAACAATTTGTTGTAAATGTAGATACGAGCTAATTTTTTTAGGCGAAGACATTTCAAAAAAGTTTTTCCCCGGCTCATGTAAAAAAACAAAAAAACTAAGAACCCCTGTGTCAGTAACACACTTTATGTGAAGTTTCTAAGCCAATAGAAAGCAACAATTCATTGTCATAAGCAACCTTGAGTGAAACTTTGTGATTTCGTTGCTCAGATCTCCGAAGCCAGTATTTCACCACCCGAGCACCAAACAGCGCGACCATGAGAAACGAGACGGCACGGCGCTCCACCACCGCCCAGACAGCCGGACGCCAGGGGACCAGCTGACAAAGCACCATAAGGACATGATCAATTTTTTGCAATCATGTAAGTGAATGTCTGCTGAGAGGGGTTAAACCAAATTTACGGGGAAGAAATTAAATGATTAGTTAATTATTAATTGATTAGTAAATTATTTATAAATGATTATATAGTTACTTAATAATTAATTAAAACGTTAATCAATTAATAATTTATTAAAGAAATAATTAAATAATATGTAATTGATTAAAAAATTAATATAAATTGATGGGAGAGTCCAACTAGTCCAGCTGTCCCAGATATGTAGTAGATGCAACAGTTTATTCGTTTTATTTATTATTGTGAAGATCTAGTTTTTGTACCATATATATTTGGTACTTATTTTTTATGTATATATGGTTTTTTCATGGATATATATATATATATATATATATATATATATATCCCCATATATATATATATATATATATATATATATATATATATATATATATATATATATATATATATATATATATATATATATATATATATATACATAATGTATAGTCAGGGTGGGGAAAAACATGACGGAAAATTGGGGTAAAAAAACATGCCCTGTGGCTGAGCGCACATATATACATACTAGACAGAGAACTCATAGTGAAAATAAAAATTGGACTTCTGGACAGTGCACACATATCATAATATAACATTTGAAGCAGAATCAATGGCTTAGCTGACGACGAAAATTGACACCCAAAAAACGTCACAAAAACTAAAAAAATTTTGAAGTTGCTAAGATTATAAAATTTGACAGATAAATAGGGAAGCTCATACTTTGCATGGGGGTATTATTTTAACTTGTCTATTTACTGCTATACAAGTTTAGTTGATATATAAACGATTTTCAGAATTTCGGCCATGTTTTTTTCCCCACATTTTTTACTCCGAAATGGGGAAAAAAACATGGCATGTTTTTTTCCCCACCTATGTTTTTTCCCCAATTGTATGTTTTCTTTCCCCCGCGTGTGTTTTTTTTCCCCTCAGCAAAATATAAAGTACCAACATTTTTGAAACGGATTCAACGGGTATTCTGTCACCTGTAAACACTGTTTCCTATGTTTCTGATTGAGATTTGATTGATTTGGCTATTAATGGTGCATGTATATATCAAATATAATAATGGTCCGAAACTTCACGAAAAAAAGCCAAAAAATGGTCGGAACAGCAGCTTGTAACTTCCAAAAGGACTTTCATTCCAAAAGGATAGGATTTCTAGAGTAAGAGCGGCACACCACATTGCAGGTTTTCACAGTTAAATTTTTTAGTAACTAAAAAATTATACGAGCAAACTGGTTTTAATTTAGTGTGTGTACTTGCCTGGGGGACGGCTACATGCTGGCCGAATTTCAGGCAAATCGGTTGGGTATTACCCGCGATATAAAAAATCGCCTCCCATACACACGGATTTTTCCGTCTTTTTTTCCGGCGCCATAACTCAAGAAATCCTTCTTGACGAGGCACTTTTGTATGTTTTTAAATTTGTTTTGGTCGACAATAGAGTCAATATAAAGATTTTGTTCTTGGCATTTGGCCTTTTCTGACTCTGCTGGGAGGGGGAAACCTCTTTTTTGGTCTTCGAAAAACGGCTGTCACAAATAAACTCTAGCCGACTTTTGAGAAGTCACGCAAACAGACCAAATCTAATCCCTTGCATGCATGGTAGTGTAGTGGGGTTGTAGTGCATCTCTCCTTTTGGAGTCAATTGTGTCACTGTAGGCCTGGTAAGGGGGTCTAGAACGTAATTTACGTGATAGGGTGGTAGGCTACCTACGGGCACTACAGCTCTAACGGTTATAGATGGAGGTCTGTCGTTTTTTATGCGAATATGAACCTCTATACTGTGCATTTCAGTGTGCTATTAGTTTTACTGTCCGATTTACCTATTAGCCAGAACTGGTGCACCCCCCGTGATATCGTTGAAAAAATAATTTTTCATGATTTTCTCGATGTATAACGCTTTTATGGATAACCTCTTGTTCTGTATTTCTATTGCATCTTATTTTATGGATATATTTTGGTCAGCGTGGTGTGCACTGTTCCACTTTGGCAGCCCTGGCAAAGTGCCAGAATAGTCAATTTGACCAAATTTTTGAATTTTGTCAGTTTTGTTGAAAAACTGTGGAAAAGGCTAATTTGAGGTGCTGAACGGGAGTATAACGTTGTTTCAGGGTTGTGCACCGGAAAATTTTCCGCGGAAAAAAATGTTTTTTTCCGGAAAAAAATGGAAAATTTTCCGGGGGTCCGGAAAAAAAAGAAAAAAATGGAAAAAAATTCCAAAATGATTATAAAGAGTAAATACATCATAAATGATGCTTTTTGACACGTTTTGAGCATTATTCAGTATCATTATTAAAAATTTGTATTATGTATATATTGCAGGCGGGAAAAACGGCCGTCACGACCAGTCACACCCACTTACGGTACCCCCCACTGAGGGTAGATGGCGTAAAAAGTAGCCATAAAGTGCAATTTTTGCATGCATTTGAAACGTTATTGCAACTTTTTAGTTGTTTTCAACGTTTTCAGGCGAAATTAATGTGTTTTGTTTTCAAATCTGAAATCTCAAAATTTTATAACGGGCTGCGTGCGAATGGCAGGTTTCTTACTAATGTACCTGAGGCCCTATAGCAAATCTGCGTATAGTTTTGGTATCAGGAGCCTCTACTGCTCCGAAGACGTGCCATAGCGTTGAAAAACTACCACTAACACACTTTTCTGGTGATGTACATATATATGTGGTAGGTCTTTTCCCGAAACCACATGAGTTTTTTCCCGGTAAGTTTTTGGCTTCCCGCCGAATAAAGAGATAGCGGAAAGAAACCAGTCCTAGCATTTAGAGCAAGGTTAGGCCTACCGACAAATTTTTTTGGTTTCCCGTGAAAACGTATGCTCTATGAGCTATATACATGGCGAAATTAGAATTATTAAATTAGAAATTAGAAATTATTAGGCGGAATCCCGCAATAGGGTTTTTTCCCGCACAAACATTGAACAGTTACAGGTCAACCACAACGTTTTTCACTGTTTTTGAGCTTTAGAAGTATAGAGGAAAGGTAACTCTCTTGAAAAATGCAAACGGCGTTCGCCAAAAGTGTTTTTGTGAAAAATTATGATAAGTCAAAAATTTGGAAAATTTTGTCACTTTGAAATTTTTCAACATGCGAAATTTTGATATTTCATAAAAAATGCTACAGGCCTCAAAACTGCACAGAAATTGGTGTGGCAAGTCAGTTTGGGATGCGCTTTCCACCTACATACTCAAAAATGTCCAATGTCGTAGGTTCGGTCAGGAAGCACTAGCGTTTTTTCCCCGCAAAACGCGTAGGGTTTTTTCCCACACCACTATGCTTTTTTCAGTACTAAAAAGGGGAGATTGTCCCGATGGTTCAAAAATGACGAGAGACTTGGCTTGAAGTTTTAAACTTTTACATCTTGGGGGAGGCGTGCCTTCCCGGTTTCTGCCATGTATAAACATTGTGGCTGCAAGCGACATAATTTGTGTCGGAATAGTTAATCGGCTTTGTCCAGACGCTGTGCGTTATCAGGTCTACAACAAAAACTGACTAAAAATGGTGTATTTTTCAAATTTTTCGACATGCCGATTTTTGAAATGTAGTAGTCAGTCAATAAGGAGTTTTACCAAGTCAGTTCTTGTGTTTATCTAGTTTTTTCCAGACGTATACTACATACATAGCCCTAGAAAAGCGAAACTACGGTGCATCTTCACTAAACAGTGATTAACCACAGTAAATATAGCCATTTTGCTAGACTGAATTTTTTTCACTTTTTTTCCGATTTTCGGAAAAAAAATGGAAAATTTTCCGGAAAAAAATGGAAAATTTTCCGGCCTTCATTTTTTTCCGGAAAAATATCAACCCTGCGTTGTTTTGACTAAAAACTATTGTTTTTTATCCGAAAAAGTGCTCAGTGGTCTACTACGGTTGCTTGGTTCTCGTTGTGTATGCTGTTTCATTTTAGCACCCCTGGCAAGTGCCAGAATGGTCAATTTGACCGACTATTTCTCTTGCAATAAACGTAATAAGGTTAAAACTGACTGTGCTGTTGTTTATGTTGTACTATTATGTCATAGCCAAGAAAAAACACAATATTTTAGACTATGTTTTTTTCCCCACCCTTATGTTTTTTTCCCCGTTTTGCGGGGAAAAAAACATGGGTTAAATCTGCTATAGTGTAAATTACAGTGGTAGCTGGAACAGTGTTTACAGTGTGCAGATGACTGGAGGTACTAGCTATCTTTACAACTTTAAGTCTCATTGATATCTCATACATGACGAGAAATATAACCTTAGTTCCCTATTTATGTTTTTTCCCCACCCTGACTATACTTTATTTTCTGCTGGCAGCTGGCTGTTTTAAAATTGTAGCAGAATATACACTATATATATATATATATATATATATATATATATAATATATATATATATATATATATATATATATATATATATATATATATATATATATATATATATATATATATATATATATATATTCAAAGCTAGAGAATATTCATGCAAGTTTCCAACTTTGCAAGGAAACTTTCATGGTCTAACATTGTCCTATAATATATACATATATTTTGCCAAGACTTCTGCCTTCTGCGCGCCTTAGCAATCGACGTTAGCCCTTCAGCAAGAGTCGTATGAAAATACACTGCTTAATTTAATTTAATAGTTTAATTAAGATGAGTTGTATTTAGACAAGTCATGGGGTTTTTGTTTTAGGCTGGTCTCAAGTGATGCTAGAATACGAAACTTCCAGGTCACAGGGGTCGGACAAGGTTGTGTTCTACGAGTCAGATCAGAAGAAAGCTAATTCTTATCTCAAATGTACGTTACAAGCCTGGGCACACATATATGAAGGTGGACGTGACGGGGGGATCCTCCCAAATCAAGGGGTTGTGCGGGCAGGGTTCTCAAATGTGGGGTGGGGCAGAAGTGGTAAAAATGGCACTTTTCAAAAATTTCAAAATTTGGGGTATTTTTTGGTTGATCAGGGAGGGAAGGGTCCCCAAAATTTGACCGGAGAGCCTACCCGTCAAAATGTTGACCCCGTCACATGTATATAATGTGCCGTTTCTATTATCTATATAGACTTTTTTAAAAACGATGTTGATTTGTATATGGTTAAATGTACGAAACAATTCTGTAATTAAAGGCCTTTTTATTATCAGTTAAGGGACTCATTTTGTTATCTTATGGAAGTATTTTATTTTAGACTGAGCCACAAAAGTAGATGAATATATAACGCTGTTTTATCCTATGCAAAAATGTCACTGCCTAATTTGTAGTATACTTTCTTGGGACATTACTCCCAAATTTTCGACCATTTTCGACCGACCGCACTATGCACGAGTAAACAATTCAGAATACAACTAGATCCGATTCCGAATTGTGGTTTACGCACTTGTGATATCAGGAAATGTCTCAAACTCGAGTAATCCAATTAATTAATTAGTTAATCCAGTTAATCCCATTGCAATTATAGTTAAATAATGTATATCTTGATTGTAGATTCGAAGCCTTTTGATTTGGAAGAATGGTGGGGAAAGCGATTGCTCAAAAAAATCGATATTGATCCCAATTTTGCATCATGAACTTCTTCCGGCTATCTTTAATCTGTTGACCTCAATTTCATAAAGTAAGGTTGTAATTAATACTAATCATTTTCATAAGTTATAATTAAGTAAGTGGATTGGATTATATATATAACTCGATAAATAAATTTAGTAACTTATTTATATATAATTTTGCAGAACAACACTAAAGCGCATCATCTTTCTATTAAAAATGCATGATTATTACAGTTAATAATTAGGTTTATTTGATCCAGTTATAGCAACCTTAACTAAAAAAACGGAGATTTTAAATTTTTGTCATATTTTTTTAAAAAATGGGTCAAAACAGACAGTTGATGTATCATATGAATCTTAATCATATTCAGCTTATGTTAGCATCTAAATTTTTTCTATGAAAAGTCTATTTTTCCTGCAAAAAAGAAAAATCGTCCGTTTTTTTTGATAAGGTTGCTATAATATAATCTATGTTAGTCCTCTCTCTTAAACATCTCATGGACAAGGGATCATGTTTGGCCATATTATTATGTTCGTACGTTTTTTATAACAGTTTTTACTTTAATACCTTTTGTTATTTATTTATAATAATTATTTAAAATTTAATATATAATTAATAATAATCATTTTTTTGTTTCAGCGAGTTACAATGGCAGGGCTTCTTGTTTCCTTCAAATCTATATTATTTGTGCCTTGCTTCCTCTATTTGACAGTGGTTAATCGAAGAATTTAACTTTGACTATTTCTGTTAGTTGCATAACTAGTCGGTTACTTATCAAAAAATAATGCTGGGTACCATTTTTTCATTTTTTGCGTACAACTTCATATTTTTATAATAATTATGTTGTTTGATGCTTTGTTTGTGTATATTTTTCTACAAGTTGAAGCCGTTTTTCAAATTAAAGTGACGGGTTTTTTCTTCCTCCGTATTTACTGTTGGCAGTTTCATATCAGTTGAACTGAGTTCAAAACGTTTCAAAATCGAACCACGTTTCCATTTGTGGCGAAAGTACAAAAAGGTTTTGTTGAAAAGATAAAGATTACATTTAATATATTAGACAAATAATATTTATCCTTTGTGATATTTTGTAAATAGGTTTTACGTACCAGTTGTGTAGTGTGTGTGGGTGATATTATACCGTGTAGAATTTTATGTCAAGTAGTACAAATATAATATTATACGGTGTCGTGTCATGCAGTGGCAGAAATCATCGAAAGGTGTTGAACTCTGTATATATAAGGGCCAACTCCTAAAATATTAGTCATTCTCATTAGATTAAAATTTTTTAGGTCAGAATATAGCATAATAATTTAGTAATGAATTTCACTGCTATACAGAATATGTCTCAGGCTAGATTGTTAACTCAGCCGCCAAAATTACAAAAAAAATCACGCAATAATGAATAATGGCCTTTGTATTTCAGTTTAGATTCCAGACCTCAATGTTAAGTTAACAGGCGAAGGGTTGTGCTTTTGCTACAAATATATTTTTTATTCAATCTTGTTGTTTTGTTAAACCAAGTTCTCAAAACAGATTTTTGAGATCGATGCTGACTATCGGGACGATTTTGTAAATTCTTTTTTTACTAACTGCATGTTCTCGCTTTACAAGTAATAATGTTACTTATTGGACTGGCATTTTTGTATATTGTGATTTGTCGTGTCTGTAAGTTTATTTTTTCGCATTTCTATTTTTTAATTTATACCCAGTACACAGTTGCTTGGTCTACTACCATACTAGCGATGTTTACCAAATATTACCCGCGACCTGAATTTTTAACCCTGAACCTAAAACCACTACTTGAAAATTTTTTTGAAGCCTTGAAAATTGGAACATTTTTTGATAGGTAGCAAGCAATTTTTACCATTGTTTGGCTGAAAATTGTCGAAACAGTTACTTTCGCTAAAATCGCTATGTAACAAAAATAGCGTAATTCATGTGTTAGGGGTAGCCGGTACTCCGGTAGGGCGTTCAAAAATTAGTAGCATTTGATTTGATTGATTGGATTTGGCGTGTCTAATTTAGCTTTTATTTCGGTGTGCGTTTTGTATCTGGATTGCTTAGTTGTGTTTTGATGTGGTATTTGACAGTTATTTTTTCTATGCAGTTTGTGTTGTGTATTTGACATTATTTTGTGTTCAGTGTATCATTTAGTTTTTACTGCTGTTTTATGATTAAAATTTTTTACATGTTCAAGTTCAAGTTGTAATTAAGTTGAAACATTGGTTAGTCATTAGGTAACATGAGTCACTCCGTTTGATTAATTACTAGTCAAAAAATGCGGTGACGCCATTTCATAGTAATATATATGTATAAGCAGCGTACAAGATTGTGCCGAAATCGCGTTAAATTTTGTAAACGTTGAACCTTGGCTAAGGACTTAATCAAAGACTTCAAAAATGCAAATTTTGTGCTGCCATGAAATTGTTCGTGTGCGCATCGTGTTTAGTTCGTTATACTTCCTAGAGAAACAAAAAAATTGTGCTAAAGGTTTATTTAATTATGTCGACTTTGATGTGCAACTCATTTACTGACGGCCACTTAGTTGAAAGTTACAGCACAAAACAACCGTTTAAGGTGGTAGTTACGTTTTCGACAGTTTTTATAACGTGCTATAACTTTTGATTGACTCAATGAATTTAATAGCTGTCTTTCACGTTAAAGAACTTGACTGAAACTACACTTATGCACATTATCTAGCGTAAATCTGTAACAAGCTAGTCAGCAGACGCTGTTAAAGTAGTCAAATTTCGTGAATTTTTGCATTTTTCATGTTTTTCTTGTAAAATTGGCAGGATAATTCCAACTAATTTTATTCTTTATACCAACATAGCCAATAACAGGTTGAATGTTAATGCTGGTACATTTATGTGATGCAAAAAAGAAGTTACGGACCTTCAATTTTGAATTTTTTCGAATTTTGAAAAGTATACGAATTTTTGAATTTAATTTTTTTACGAAATAGGCTAAATTAATACAAATAAAAAAATTGACACATCAGAAATTGTCTAAAAACATGTAAAATAACGCATGAAAAGATTGCAACATTGAGACTTGAGATTTAGTCCACGGAAGTACATTTTTACAGATTTCTGTGAATGAAATTGATGTAACGCAAAATTTAAACCAACAAAATTATTGAAATTTTAGTATAAAGTAGACACATATGTGTGTCAATTTATCCAAAACTGAACAAAATCCGTCTAGTTGTTGTCAAGTTTTGCGGACTTTTGTGTAATGCACTTTAGTTCAAAAAGAAATGTTACATAAATGTGACGTAATCTCAAAAAGTGAAAAGCGGAAGGATATAGTTTTGGCATCTAAATTGAAGGTTTTTGACATGCCCGTGTGTCATTTTTTTCTTTTTTCAGTAAACGGTCGTTTTGACTACCTAGCTAGCCTACTACTTTGGCTTAGCTAAGCATAAAAATTTGTGAAAAATTGTCGTAACTGGCTGAATAATATTTTCTATGAAAATTAAAAATGATTGTTTCAAGCTATTTTAGCAAGCATTTATCTCATAATAGTTTATAGTTTCCTAAATTAATATGCGTACCATAAAATATTGATTGAAAATTAATCGTAATTTGTCAAGTGTTACTCCTGCAAAACTGTCAAAAACGTTACTACCGCCTTAAGGTGACCTATGGTAAACACAATTACAATAAGCAGTCCTTCCTTCACAGGAATCCGTTAATTTTAAACAAAACTGAAATAACAACTGGACTCATATGACTAACAATATTGAGTAGCGTATTAGCTATTTTCGTTTTTTGACCCGTCCGTACATAACCGATATATATATAACCTAACCACGTAAATGTGATGTAAATCAGATGTGCCTGCCTAACCGGATTTAATTTTCTATCTCAGAATTTTTTAACGTTTAATTTTGGATAATACATTTATTTGGCTTTTGTACCATTTATAGAAATTAGTTAAACAACGACAAAGTGTAACAACTGACAAGACAAAATGTGCAGCCAAGTGTGAATATGCTGTGTAGTACATAATTGCCGGTGCTAAGCTGTGGCTGAAAAAGTTAGATCAAGTGAAAAGTCACAACACAACACAGTCGTATAATACCAAAATACTGATATTGAATAAATAAAATGTGATTGTATGTCAAAATACAAAACAATATGATATACACGACTTAGATGTCAAAATGCAGAACAATATGATGAACAGTACACTATTGTGACGCATTCGTCTTACCCTTTCATGCCCAGAAGATCATGGGAGATACCACATAATGTACCACCATATCTGGGGCTATGCAACTTGACTAGTCTGCTACTTGACTTTACTACCACAGAAGAAGAGTGAGACACTCTCCAGCCTGCCTGTGTTCTAGCACAGGCAGATGCGCTGGTCGTTTTCAGGCTACATGTTGACATTCTATGCAACATGTGACTGGCCAATCAGCGCGTAGATTCCCTGCGTAACACACTTTAGTATATAATCGCTGATGCGTTGACAAGCATTAAGATAAGGATAAAAGCTTAATAACTCATTATTTATTCATAGTCTGCTTGCAAAAACATTAAAAAAGGTTTGCAAATACCTCTAGGGATATTTTGGCAAACTTTCAGCGAAATTGCTTGAGAAACTTTTGAGATATAAACTTTTCTGAATTTCTTCAAAGTTTCTCAATCAATTTCGCTGAAAGTTGGCCAAAATATCCCCAAAGGTATTTGCAAACCTTTTTTAATGTTTTTACAAGCAGACTATGAATAAATAATGAGTTATTAACCTTTATTCCTATCCCGTTTTATGATTGGAGCACGTGCACAGGCGTCTACCAATCAGAGAATAGAATCTCGCTTCTGATTGGCCAGTCACATGTTGCATAGAATGTCAACATGTAGCCTGAAAACGACCAGCGCATCTGCCTGTGCTAGAACACAGGCAGGCTGGAGAGTGTCTCACTCTTCTTCTATATAGAGTGAGACGCTATTATGTACTCTTGGTATTAGCTATTTTCGTTTTTTGACCCGTCCGTACATAACCGATATATATATATAACCTAACCACGTAAATGTGATGTAAATCAGATGTGCCTGCCTAAAGCCTAGTTCATACTAATCCGGAAGTGTCCGTAGTTGTCCGTGTCCGAGTCTGTGTCCGTGTCCGGAAGGTTGTCCGTAGCAATTGTCCGTGTCCGTGTCCGTAAGCAGCATTAATTCATAGTTCTACGGACACTCTACGGACAGTGCGTATGCATATAAAATAACGCCTATACATTCTGCAGCGTACTAAACGTGTGAGAATGCAACCTTCAAAAAATCAATAAAAACGTTCTTAGCACACTAAAATGCAGCTACTGAGTTCATATTACGAACAATTTAATAAAATTTTGCAAGGCGCGGACGAATTTTATGTGTACGCAAACACACGTGACTAATAAAACTTTCATCTGATTGGCTGGTTGCTTACGGACACGGACAAAAGTTGAACTGAATTCAACTTGTCTTCCGGACATCCGGACAGCCTTTACGGACACTCTCGGACAACTTGTTACGGACATCCGGACAAGTGTGAATTAAACTACTCTTACGGACACGGACACGGACTCGGACACGGACAGACCTTACGGACTACTATGAACCGGGCTTAACCGGATTTAATTTTCTATATCATAAACAACGACAAAGTGTAACAACTGACAAGACAAAATGTGCAGCCAAGTGTGAATATGCTGTGTAGTACATAATTGCCGGTGCTAAGCTGTGGCTGAAAAAGTTAGATCAAGTGAAAAGTCACAACACAACACAGTCGTATAATACCAAAATACTGATATTGAATAAATAAAATGTGATTGTATGTCAAAATACAAAACAATATGATATACACGACTTAGATGTCAAAATTGTATGACTAATAAATTTAGAATTCATATAAAACATTTGTTGGCAAAAAACTTTTACATAAGCATTATATTAATCTGGACAGTCCTCAAAAGCATTGTGGCATTACCCATTCAGCTGTATAAGCATTTAAACAGATAGTTTTTCCTGTTTTTGACAACTGTTTTACACACTTTAATTAAAGTCTGTGACAGTGGTGGAAGTCTGAATTTTGAAACCTCTCATGATGAAATTTTTCGAAACTGACCTTAACTTTTTATCTAAAAGCAAGTAACAGCAACCTTTGCTGCTAATTGAGAATGACCAAAAAAACCAGAAGAAATGAAACTGCCACTGAAACTTGTCTGGTTCATCATATGTAAAATCGACTGATATAAAGTGCGCAATGTATGGAATTAATTGCAGTCCACAGAGTGTTATTGCCTGAGTAATCAAAGTTGTTTCTTTACTAATATCCCTCGCTTTTCTTATGACACGTAGTTGTACCACAGTTACAAAGTTTAACAATAAAGCAACGATTATGCTAACACCATGTACTAAATCTACCATATGTATCAAAGTAGATCCTGTTTCTGTGAATGCCGCAACCACCGTTTGATTATCCAATTCCTGCACAGAGTAGAGGCAGCAGGGATGCAGTTGGATCAGTGATAGGCCCAAACTGATTATCCAAGAAATGGCCACTGATAACAGCGCCACTGTTTTATCATTGGTCTAAAAAATATTAATCAGTTATCAAGTCAGCAAGATTTATTTAACTGATTATATACTATTTCGATGATTTAAAAAACATTTTCGTCGAAACCTAAGGTCCTACTATTAGACTATTAGTCCAAACTATGCTTACAATTAAAACATTAATCCTCGTCAGATAGAAATATGCTACGAAGTACGAAATATATCTTTATCGCATTGTGACGTTGTTAAACAAATGTTTGTTCAAGGCGTACCTAGCATCTTTCAGGTGCTATAGGTAAGCGCTATTAAATTTTAAGCAGCGCTTGTAGCGCCTCTAATGCTGTTTGCTGTATTTTTGTCCTCTGAATAACATGTCCGCAAAACAGATTTATAACGCGTTGGATGATACAGTATAATTCGCTAACTTCACATGCTTCATGTACATTTTTTTCAGATAACATGCTACAGCTAAGCCTTTATTTCAGGTGCAAGAAAACGTCAAATTAAAGAAAGAAAAGTTTGAAAGTAAGTAGAAAATAAAATAATGAAAGAAATAAACTGAGAAATGATGGAAAGAATTACTAGAAATAGAAAGAGTCTAACTTTATACGTAGATACGTAAATTACGGGCCAGTGAGTAAGAATAGAAAGAAACTCAATGAAACAAGAAATGAAAAACATTTAGTGAAACTTGCAAGAAATGAAAGAAAGAAACGAACGAAAGAAATGAAAAAATTTTCAAAGAAATGAAAGAAAATGCAACTGAAATAAAAGCTTAGCTTAGTATTGAGTTACTGACTTCAGTTGTACTTGAATAAACAAGCTGTAACTTACTTTCATAAAAAATGGTAAAGTCACAGACATAAATCGAATTAATGTAATGGTTATTGTCATGTAGATTGCCACATAAGCTCCTGCGTAAGAAAGCGCTGTTGCTAACTGAACGCTAAACAAAGTTTGCATCAAAGAACGTTCAGGATCATAATTCTCAATCCAAAATAAAATGAATGTAGTGCTTGATATAGCATCTGCTACTGCTAACGAATAAACTTGAATATAGAATCCGTTATAAAACTCCGCACGATGCTTTAGTAGAAGTGCAATCGCTGATATGTAAACCAAGTATAATGAACAATGAAATGTGATCATAACCAACATCAGCGTATCTGCTGTGAATTCATCCATTTCTGCAACAAAATCTAAAATTACTATACTATTGTGCAGTAAGATGGGGTACTTAAATGGGATTTACGACAGCTCATCATCGGCCCAGTAGCTCAACTGTAGAGCGCTGGTCTGCAGATGCAGAGATGGGTGGATCGAATCCCGCCTGGGTCAATTTGATGTTGACACTGTCTTTCTGTCAATGAGCATCACTCTACCTTTCTTGACACTATGAACAAGTTTATATATCATTATCACCTGTGTCGTATCAAAAACATGTATCTGTTATTCAAGTCTGAAGGGAAAAGAGCCAGTAAAAATATACGGCTGTCAGTGTAGTACGTGTTTTTATCAAGGTACTAAATTTCCGACAAAATTCCCTACACCCCTTCATTGGCTCCGGAGACCAAAGTGTTAGCATAAAATTACAAACAAGTTTGAAGCAATAATATTTACATGGTTACCCAAACCTATAAATTTTTCTCCTAATTAAGCATTTTTTTGCCGCCACTGTGACTGAGGCGGCATGTTTTTAACTTACTCGCCCTATTTCGTACAATTTATGTTCTGATTTTAATAACTTTAATGAATTTTCGTCCCACTAATGCGCTAAGCCTGGACGTCGAGTGGCCAGACGTAAAGACTTTGGGCCAATTCCTAAATTGGATTAAACGGATTAGATTAAAAATAGTTTGAAAAATTTTGTGCACAACCATGAGGTGCTACAAAAATAATTGCTAGGGCAAATTCATAAACTATGTCATGAGTTATTGGTAAAACATATTTTAATCTAATCCGTTTAATCCATTTTAGAAATTGGCCCTTTGACCTCAAAGGGACGTGGGCGCAGGGGTACACCTTCAAACCTTCTCCAGAGAGTAATTTTTACCCCCGAAATTGACCAAATAATTAAGAATTCAACAAGCTCTTCTTCTGAATAAGAAGTGGTTACATTGTGAGTCCTGAGTGTCAATATTCCAGAGGGAATACTAAACGCGGC